>APFE030915983.1:182528-232686 GCA_000404065.3 Pinus taeda
ACTTATAATTTAAAATATTATACAGATGTTGAACATTAATCTGTGCATCAGGATCATATAAACAGTAACCAGGAACAGAAAAATAGAGCAGAAAACAATCACACACAAGAACACAAGATATAAGGTGGAAACCCAATGTGGGTGAAAAACCACCTGCTGCAATCTGTCTCTATCTTTTCAATTACAAACTTATTTTTACAATCATTCTATATTGGTGTATTCCTTTACCAGTATGCAGGCTGCTACCTATAGAGAGCTACAACCCTCTCTCGTTTTCTAGCTTCTCCTAGAAGGGAGCTACAACCCCCTTAGTTCTTGTACTAGTTGAGATACTAGTACGTAGGCTGCTACCTGCAGAAGACTACAACCTTCTCTTCCTTCCAAAGACCAGGTTTCATAAATTTTTAGACTAGATCCACAAATAATATCAATCAAACATCAAGAATTTATGCATCAACCAATCACCTTTTCACCAATCAAAACTGAATCAAAATAAACACTTCTCTGACGACTGTACCCAGATCATAATAACAGTAATCACAACCCATTTCTGAACCTAGAATATTGTAGCAATAAACAGAAGTAGCTAGAACATAAATCAAGAGATCTGCGCTACTTCACTATTCAGAAACCTGCATGCATATGCTTCTGCGACTTTCCCTTACAAGAACAGCGTGTATACGCTTCTTCGCTTCACTGAACCTGCATACAGATCTATAAATTCATTATTTCAACATTCAGATATTAGTTAACCCAGAGTATCAGATTTATAGATCAAGTGTGCACCACATATCACAGATCAAAATCATATAGAGATACCACTATTCCAGCCTTAAGAATTTGACCCATCAATAGAACTTATCCTTCTCCTTGTGCTCAGGTTCCTTCTTCACTCAGATCCAGATCTACACCATAACCCAATCACAGTATTCCAGATCTAGCACTTTATCAGATATTCAATAATTCAAAAGATGCCTTGCTAATTAATCTCCTTCCTTTTTTATAGCCTTAGGCCTTTCACAATACCACGGACAAAAACCATAACAATTCAATACCATGGACCCAATACTTTAGATCAACACTTATCACGAGATACCATGGCACAAAACCATAGGTTCAAATACCAAAGACTAAATACCATGAACCAACCATAAGATTTCCCATGTGCGTGTGCTTTTCTCTGCATGAAAGTGCATGAACTTTTATCTGCATGAAAGTGCGTGAACTTTTCTCTGCATGAAAGGAACGTTTATCTACATGAAAGTGCGTGAACGTTTCTCTGCATGAAAATTCATTAACTTTTCTCTACATGAAAGGAACTTTTCCCTGCATGAAAGTGCGTGAACTTTTGTTTCACACCTTTTGTGCGGGAGACCTGTGGAACCAGAAAATAACTTTGTAGCACTATAATTTATCATCTGAGATGAGTGGGTTGCCATCAAGTACAACATATGTATCATAATGCCAACATGTTTATGGTTATAGTTTAACTGAGGCAAGGTATATTAAGATTTGGGGTTTTATGTATAATTAAATAAGACAGGAAAGGGTACATTTGTGTAGGATTTATATAATAGTAGTTAGGAGTTAATATGACATAAAATGAGAATGAGCGCTAAGTAAACATTAGAGGTTTACATTTACTTAGGCTTAAAGTGAAAAAATGGGTTTTTTAGTGATATTGTGTATTTTCCTAGGTAAAGTAGGATTTTTAATTAGGAAATGAGTTTATAAAATCAAATGAATGGTTTATGGATGATTATAAGTACTTAGGCTTTTAAATTATTGGGCCGAGGGTCCAGTCCCTCCAAAAGTCAGAGAAATGCTCTGAGCCCCTTTAATTTTCAAAGACCTTAATACTTTAGGGGAAATTAGTGAAATCTTTAGGGAATAAAATGTGAATGGAAGTTATTCATTTGACCTTGTCTTGCTTGAACTGCATCAAGTGTAATGTCTACCTTGCACTTGTGATAAAAGTAAAAATTAACACTTTTAGAGACATTATCCATCACAAGTAATTCTGCAACACCATCTACCTACCCTACCTACTTTAGCCTAACATTTTTCCTTCCTCGTTTGGGTGCACTTAGACTGGAAAACCCTTATCAATCTTCTTTTTCTTTTACATGGAAAGCCTACCTAAGTCTGCACTTATTACATCCAAGGGCTCAGATTAAACTATTGTGCTCCTTTTATTTACTCTACCTATCCACTTATCTACCAAGTTTACACTGTTTCATCATATTTTATCCTCTATTCTACAACATGAAATTGAAAAATGAATGAGCCAAGGTTATGTTGCTTGACTATTCATCAACTGTTGCATAAGTTGACAAGCTACACATAATTTCTTAGTACAGAAGATGAAAAGGTAGTGGCATTTAGACTTTCCCACTTTCCAAGTCTTTTTGTTTGGGGTTCATTTCTTCTTATTTTTTGACCATTTTATTCTTTTTACCCTTCTATTTTTCTTTTAGGGTATACCCTCTTTACATTTTTTAAATTATTTGATTTTTTGAAAATATGGAAAACCTTTGCAACAAGAAAGGTATGAACATATTACAGAGCCCATCAAGTCAATCATGAAATGTGACACCTATTGGTATAGTAGCATAACAGGGCACAGCGTTAAGAAGTTACCATTATCGAATGGGTCCTAGAAATCTAAAATGTTATCCATTGAATGAGATATAGGAGTATATTTTTCTAGATGGGAAGGTTGATACAGTTTGAGCTTGTAGTCATTAATTATTGAAGAATATCATATTGCAGATGAAGCTTTGGGTTGAATGTAATTTCATGAACTTATTAAAAATACTGAGAGGGGGGTGAATTAATCTTTATTTTCAATTTTTACTTTTACGAGTTAGATCACTTATATTTAGAACACAAAAGAACAATAGAAATAAATGATTTTATTAATATAATCTTTATAATGAATTAAGTACAATATGGGTAGGGATCCAACCCTTGATGAAGACACTTAGGCTCCAACCTGGAATGTGCGAAGCACCTACTTGAACTTCAGTGAGGCTACAACCTCCAAGGTTTGAGTCCTATATTATCCAAGACACGAACCTTGAGTCTAGGAGCATCAAATCCAAGGACACGAATCCTATTTTGTCAATATATTTTATGGTTGTACTTCACCACTCCCAAAGTCTTCTTCAACAAGTATTGTCAATCTTTAGCTTCACTGTAGTCTCCATGCTACATCATCAATGACAACCATGTCACCACTTTTCTTCATGGTACCCAATCAAATCCTCCAATTTTACTTTATGATGACTTCAGCACAACATCATGTCTCCAAGGATGTTTAAAAGTCTTCTTCAATTCTTACTGATCCACATGTCATGGGTTCCAAGTGATTCTTCTTTCACAAGTCAATAAAATTCAAACCCAAGCTTGAATGCTTCTATGAGCAATAATCATTGACACCATCAGAACACTGTTAAAAATATCACACTGCCCAGTGCACTATGTTGTACCAAGACTTTAGTAATGAAAATCCTTGAACCACAGTACACCATTGTCCAACGCACCATGTTGCACCAAGACTACGACAATGAGAATCCTTACAGCGCACTACACCATTGTCCAACACAACTGCTACACCAAGACTTTACCAATGACAATCTTTGCACCACACTACACCACTATCCAATGTACCATGCTACACCAAGACATCAAGATCTTAGTGCTTCTTCATTTCTGCAATGCTTTAATTCTTCAAAGTATCCTTGCTCAACTATTGCACATTCTTCTTCAAGGCTTTATCACAATATCGTCAAGGCTATCCTCAAAGGAGATGTTAAAGAGTCTTCTTGATTGTCCTAAGATATTCTTCAATACTCCAAATAAATAGTCTGAAAGGTGATCTCAACAATACTCCAAAGCAATAGTCCAAGGGTGATCAATACTCCACAATTCGAGCTATAACAAAAGCCTGAGTGTCATCAATACTCCACAATATGAGTTACAAAAAAACTCCACAGTCTGAAGGTTATCACAACACTGCTCCACTTTGTTATCGTCCAGAATGTCCCAGGAAAAGAGGAATTGATAGAGGTAACCATAGAAAATCATAGCGTTCCCACTGAAAAGAGCCGCGTACTCCCCAAAAATGCAGTGAGGTGGCTTAAAAACATAGCGAAAGAGTTTGAAATCAATTTTTGGAAAGCCTTTGGCCTTAAAAATGGTGAGGAAGTGATTTATGATGAGTGAGAGCTTAATTAGAAATGAAATGAATGAGAGAAATGAATAATGATGGTATTTTATAGCTTTTGAGGTTAATTTCTTTTCGTTGTAGTGGGGTGGCCCACACTTTCCTTTCTCACTTTTTTTGGAAACCATGTAGCTCAGGAACCTTTGAATGTAGCTTGAGATTATTTGAATATTAATAGAACATAATTTTGAAATAGAACTATTTTTTGAAATGTTTTTTTAATCACTAATCCTTCACATTCCAATTTATGGATGGGATGAAGAATTGAATGAATGAAAACCCTAGTGACCTAATGGATGAACAATAAATTGAATGACAACCATGATACTGAAATTGAGATGACCATGACACTTTTTAGAGATGGAACATCATAATGAGTGATGGAAGTGACTGGAACATGGAAATATTGAAGGAGCAGCAGTAGATTTAGACACACTAGCGAGTGAAAAAAAATTATTATAAAATCCTAGTGACATGATAAAATTTGACCCTGAGACCAATAATTTTTTTTTGTAAAAGCATATTTGATCACTAGTGACAGGAAGAACTAAATCACACTAACACACTGATCAAGGGTAACCTTAGAAGGTTCAAGTCATGCATCATAGAATGTTACAAATCTGAGCTGATATGTATGTCCATCGAGCCACTATGTGGAAGGTTGAGCATAGGTCTGACTCACTGTTGGTTGTATCACAATCTGAGGTAGATAATAGGCTTCACTATCTGAACTAATTCAAAGGAATTTCGAGGTGAATCCTCCTTCACTATGAGACCCATCTTGAGTCCCTGCTCATTCAATCATCCTCCTCTCCTAGGATCTCTATTAGTCCCAATTCTTTTCATAATGTAACCATCTTGAAGGAATAGTGTTTGAAGGCTTTGAATCATTTGAATGGGGTTGATACTAATCTTCACAATCTTTCTGCAACACTAGATCTTGGTTCAACATCTTCTGGTACATTGTCTTTTGTTTTCACTTTCTCTCCTATTCGGTCCCTTAGATATTATTTTCTTAATTATGAGGGCTTACGATGATAATCATATCCTTAAACATTAGGGGATAATCATGTCAAAGAAAAATTAAATATGTGGTTGCTATTGCATAGGAAACTATACATATTATCAAATATAAGAAGCTTGAGGTGATTATTACGAAGCTGGACCTTCAAAATGATTCTAATTATGTAGATTGGAGCTTTCTTCAGCTTGTCCTACACAAAATTGACATTTCATTTCAAGTTTCAAAATGGAACATGGCCTGTGTATCTACTGTAAACTTTGTCTCATTAGTTAATGGACTTCCTACTAAATTATTTTCTACCTGTCGGGGTCTCCCACGAGGATGCACCTTATAACCCCTTATTTTCATTATTTTTATTGAGAGACTTAGTAGATTTCTCTTGCAAGTAGATATAAGTAGGTCACTGACATGTATCTTGATTATTACACAAGTCATAGTTACTCATCTGGTTTTCGTCAACGATGTGTTACTATTTGGTAGATTATATGTTCTAGAATGGAGACATAATTATGGTATCATTGACTTCTTTAGATTGGTCTCTAGACTCTTTCTGTCACGTGACATATTTTCGATTGCCTTTGATGCCTTTGAAATTGAAAAAAATATCCAATAGAGAATACCAAGTAGAAACAATCGTAACAACTGTAAGGCATACCCGAAACCCAACCTGACCATAAAAATCTTACCATAAATAATCTTGTAATTATGATTCAAAAATTAATATCTTAAAATACCTATGATGAATGTAATTTTCATAACATAATTAATATCATAAAAAATATTACAATAACTCTTGTTGTTCATCTTAAGTCATGCTGGAGACAACATTGATTACGATGTGATACTTGGTTGCTTAATATCGTGGTTTATGGTCCACCACGACCTTGCCACCATCTGCTCCTCTACCATGTCACTTTTGTTCTCACCTACTCTATTCTCCAACACCACTTATGAGCACCAAATCACATTGATACAATTGTCATACATCTACTTCATTTATCCTAATCTAGTAAGAAAAAAATCATTACACTGAGTGCCCTTAAGCTCTAGTCATGACCACAAATATTTTCATAAAACATAAAAATTTTCAAGCTTGAGGAATTTGGAATCCCTCCTTGTAGAATATCCATGGTCATATGCCTAAAAGAGGATTTCTTCATCCACTTGGTTGTTGTAAGTTCCTCTTCTATTTTCATAAGCCCTTTCCTCAATCTCCTTCACTTCTTATTAAAAATCTATGGAAATCTTGTTGTGATAGTGTTATGCTACTTTATTGGTTGTGCGACCTTATCTTTATTCAATGGACCAAACCCCATGACTGTGTCCCCTCACTGTTTTCTAAGGTGCACCCTACTCAAGCCTTGTTCATTGTCACCATTGTTGAATAGACTGTTGCTACCCATTGGTATCTCACAATAGGAGAGGTACCTTCCTTCAAGCCAACTCATCATAAAAATACCTCAACTGCTCCAGAAAAAATGTCCTCCATTACAAATTGAGACCCAACAGGAGATCATAGAGCATACAAAATTCAATGTTCTTACCTTTCAAAAGGAAAAAA
Organism: Pinus taeda; assembly: GCA_000404065.3. Taxonomy (NCBI): domain Eukaryota; kingdom Viridiplantae; phylum Streptophyta; class Pinopsida; order Pinales; family Pinaceae; genus Pinus; species Pinus taeda. The sequence goes on from APFE030915983.1 coordinate 189,342, forward strand.
GGCAATTTCTATATGGCTCATCCCTTACACTATTTGTGGTTTTTATTAACATGGCACTGATATTTGTCATTTTCTCTATAACTCGACCTCCCTTGAAATTGCCTTAGCAATGCCTTGTCCTACTGCAAGGTACATTATTGTAATGCAGGTGGGAACAGATCATAGGCTCCTAAAGGTTGTGGACAAATGAGTAAAATATTACGTTAATGTAGTGGGAACACATGTCAAGATCCTAGAGGATGCAGACAGATGATGAAAGATTCCCAAGTACCTTCCCCTTAAAGAACACTTTTGATGTAAAAATATTTTTAAGTATAACAACAAGAATCTTAACTATTAATTTGTACGTGCATTTACATAACAATCTAGGCTTGAATTCATCAAATTAAGGTGGCTTATCTTTCTTAGGAATCAAAGTAAGGAACATCAAGTTTCTTTCTCTTAAATCTTTTCTACAAGTTTGAATTGTCATACTACATATAACATGTCGTCTTCCAACATCTCATAAAGACAATAAATAATTTTACTATTGAAGTGTTTGGGCTCTATTTGTATATTTTTCAAATGAAGCCATAACAATTTTCATCTCTTCCTTGAATTTCTTTGGATTATTAAATTATTATCTTCTTTAGTTATGAAACCAACAAAATCATATGTAAGCTTTAGAAATTGAATATCACCATAGTTGGCTTCTTATAAACAAATTTGAAGTGAGTCACTCCAAAAGTATCTAAACCTAGAGAACTATTAATTATTTTCCCATCATGATCATAAATTTTCCAAATCAAGTTAATATTCTTTCCATGGTTTGCAAATTTGTGAAAATACTTTGTGTTTTTAGTATCTTTTTGAAGCTACGCAAATTTTCCCTTCACTCTTCTACCTTTCCAATTTTATAAGGATAATATTATCATTTGAACATCCCCTAGACCCCATTTTCAAATATATTTTTTCTCCATGTAGCCAAGCACCCTACCCGCTAGCCTAGAGGTAAGAGGACCATACAATAACAAAAGTCTGAAAGCCATTACAATAATATATTTGATATGAGTTCAACATGTCATTTGAGGAAATTGAACCTCAATGAGGAAAATAACAAATCATTGCTTAATTTTGAAAATTATCTACTTCATATATCATTTTTTTAGAAATTAAAAACCTAACAATCTCGTTTAAGCTTTGACACCAAACCAAATATACTTACCCCTCATTTAATGCTTAAAATAATATATTAGAGAATCAATTAGTTAGATAACACCATAGGTCAAGCCTTCTTAGAGTTTGAAATCAATCCTATCTCTGACATTTTTCTACTTCTTAAAGTAATATTAAGTTCTCTCCAAACTACAACCTTGTTCTCCTTTCAAGTGATCCATATCAGATAAATTATTCCATAACTCTCCGCTTACCCTCATGGCTTGGGAAAATCTCAATTTTTCTTTGGCCACAGTGACCTTGGTTTCCTTTAAGGGTTCCATGTCACAAAGATTTTTCCTTCACTATTTTTCACCATCATGAGGGCCATAATAATTTAAACTCAAAATTTCACGAACAATATCAATAAAATCAAAGCCAGTCCAATACTCAGAACAAAGCCACCTATGACACTTTTACTGTACTATGATCACTGCTTTGGAACCCATGGAAGACGAGGACTTCAACAATTTCCACAGAGGATATGTTGCATAAGATGCCACTGCATGCGCAAGGCTTTCAGGGGATATATATTTTTCTTAAGAGAAGGGTTTGTACCAAGAAATTCGTTGATACAAGGGCTAGCAAGGATTTCTTAGATGTCTATAAGAGAGGGCTTTAATGGGTTATTAAATTGTTTTGCAAGAGAATGTTTTACTGGGCTCTGAGGGATTCTCAAGCTTTATATAATAGATAGTGTTTATGGGTTCCAAATTCTTTTGGTTGTTTTTGGTGCGTGCTAATTTAGGGGGTTTACGACATAGAAAAGTGAGTTGTTTTGAGGACGTTTATGCAACTACCATTGTGAGATTGATTCGTTAAGCCCCTTGTTTGATAAATTTATGGTTTTAAAATGCATGTAGATATAAAGGGGAGCCTCCCCAACCTGATATTAAGGTATGTTGTTAACCATTTTCCTTTCTTCATTTCATGATTTATGTTCAAAATGGGAACCGGTGGAAACCCTTATTTATTAGGGCTAATTTGTGCCCAAAATGTCATGGGTTCTTTGTCTTTCTTAATTTCATTTTTCTGCAGGAAGAGGTAGGGGCATAGGAAGAGGAACATGAAGAAGTCTTTATTGATACACTTGGAGGGATTGATAAAGAACATGTAGAATAGGAACAACCAAGCAATAAACTATGAAAAACCTTAAAGTTCATGACAAAATATGAGTGTGCTAGAATACTAAGCACTTGAGCATCGCAAATAAAGCATGTGCCAATAGGTTATTTAGGATGGTTATTATCTTCCTAACTCTACATTAATATGTTACTAATCAATTTAATATGCATAATATATGTTTTGGGAGAGGGGACATGCTTTCATGTTTCTTATTGCCAGAAACCTGCATTGCTTCTTTGTTCGTTTCTTGTTTCTGGTAAGGAATGGAACTATAGAATCAATACTAGTTGAGATTAATCCTTAATTTAGAGAGTTCTATTTCCAAAAATCCCATGTTACATCTTAGTTCAAGAATTAGAAATTTTGGTCATCAACATGACATTTTCCTGTGGCAGCATGAATGCACTTGTCATGGTTGAACTTGAAGGCGAGATTAATCCATTAGAGGTATATTTGTTTTCAAAAAACCTTTGTTTTATTCCTTTTCTTTTTCCATTTTGAATGAATTTATTGCCATTATGCATTGGATCTCATTTTTGAAATGCACATTGATTTAAGAGCATTTTGTAGGACTTGAAATGATCATTTATTTTTATCTTTTGTTAATTTTCCAATGAAATAGTTATTTGAAAAGAGTTTGAAATAAGTTTCCTTTTTGATTGGTGATTGAAGATTGCAATGAAATAAATCAGGTAGCTAAAGATTCCTTTTACTATTCATTGATACTTGCTTGATGGAAGATGAGATGACTGTACATTGCTTTACCTCCATGGTATTGTGATGTCCCTGGGGCCTGGATGCCTTCCTTGGCCATCCACCACTATCATCAATGTTTTTTTCCTCCAAATTAGCATTTATGAGGCCAAATTTAAAATTCAAATCAACAATCTAAAATCACATTTACAGGCAAATATAAATTAGCAATGGAAATAGCACTATGTTTTTGAATGTTATATATATATATATAACGAGAGACTTGGATCTAATATTATATGTCCAACGAGTGACCACAAAGTTGGACTCAAAAGTGCATCTGATGTGAATATACAATGGGACTACAAAAGAAATTGTTATCACTATGCTTGTAGAAGCTGAGAAAGAACTATAATTAGTCAATAGAAACACAAGAAGTATTACAGATGTAAACCCAATACCAAAACCATGCTCAATGAATAATGCAAATGTCAAGAGATGATGGTTCTAGAAGAATATAAATTTTAGGACAGAAAACGATGATTGAATTGTCCACACAAATCCTTAATATAATAACTTCTAAATTGGGCTAGAACTTGAATTGCACTTCATTTCACAATAAATAGTTATCCATACTCATTGTTGCAACATTTACACAGTTTTCCTAGATATTTTATCTATAGAAATACATTCTATTTGTAGATACATATATTTTTGTCAATCAATTTCAATGACACGTGAAATTTGACATCATAAAAAAAAGGCATGTTTTTCTTGGATAATAAGATTCCTTTAATAATTAAATAAATAGACATGTATTGCATATTGTACAAAAAAATATGGGATTTAGTTACAACTACGCCAACATTAACTAAACTGAAAATTATGGTGTGCGATAAACCCAAAACACCCATTATCCTAATACACGTCCCTTGAGCAGACATAAAACATAACATTTATATAGCTTCAAGAAAATGACATAAGAAAACAGACTGAGGCCTAAGTAGCACAAAACATAAATCATTAGGGAGCTGTATGAAGAGGCCCAATTGTGAATGATCCATTTTTTGATGGAAAAATTAGAAAAAATGTTCATAAAGCACTGAAGAAGAGGAAGAAAACATAAAAGGTGAAGAAGATGAATGGTCACTAAATTTTCTAAAACAAGATTTAAATAAATTATTTAGATTTGTTTAATTAAAGTGACAGTAAATAAATTGAAAAAGGAAGATATATTTCAATTTAAAATGGTCATTAAATTTTATAAAATGGAGATTTAAATAAAATATTAATTTTTTTATAAAACAGAGATTTAAATAAACTATTTTTTTTTTAATTAAAGTGATGTAAATAAATTAAAAAAAGGAATATATATTTGAATTTAAAAAAGATTTTATGGAGAGAAAAATAAATATGAAGAAGAATATCATCCAACTTTTGAAAGCATGAAGAAAATTAATGAAAATCAAACCAATATTACATCCAATTCAACCATTTCTCTTTGAGTTTATGATGGGTTCTTAAACAAATCAAAACATTGGTTTGTATACAAAGCAATTCAGAGAGCTCGCTTTGGTTTTCCCTTTTTCAGGTGGGGAGGAATCGCTCCATTTCTTAGGAGTTCCTAATCATTGTTGCTTGTATCAACTATACTACCATGTAATACAAATTCTTCTTAACCACAAACACTCCTTTGCTATGGATTTTTGTCGAGATATTACTATATTAATGAAAATGTCCTTAACTAAAAAGGAAACTTAACGCTATAAGCCAGGAAAAGAATCAGTGGAACAAGCCAAAAATGAACCTGGAAAGGAGACAACCCCATGCAAACCTCAGGAGACATCTTGGGCCATGGTCATATAGCAGAGCCTGCTAGGATGTGGCTAGAATGACATTCTCCTTCACATGTGGTGGCTAGAGGGGCATATGAGAGCAATGAGAGCTTTTATCGCCCATTTTCCTTCCAGACCACCAATTCTTACCACCAAATTATTCATGAAAAACCTCCTCACATTTAGCTAAGAATGTGCGCCATAAGAGAGGGTTTTAATGGGTTATTAAATTATTTTTCGAAATGTTTTACCAGGTTTCAAGGGTTTCACAAGCTTTATAGAATAGACCATCTTTCTGGGTTTCAAATTTGTTTGGGTGTTTATGGTGCGTGCTAATTTAGAGGGTTTTCAAAATAGAAACATGAAAGGTTCCTAAGGTCATTTATGCGATTGGCATTGTGAGACTGATTCATTACACCCCTAGTTTGATAAATTTGTGGTTTTTAAATGCATGCAGATACAAAGGGAAGCCTCCCCAACCCGATATTGGGGTATGATGTTAATAATTTTCCATTTTTATTTTCGTGATTTATGTTCAAAGTAGAAACCGATGGAAAGTCTTATTTGTCAGGGTTAATTTGTGTCCAAAATGTCATGGGTTCTCGAGCATTCTTAATTTCATTTTTCTGCAGGAAGAGGTAAGGGAAGAGGACTAAGAACATGAAGAAGTTCTTGTTGATACACTTGGAGGGGCTGATAAAGAACCTATAGAATAGGAAACACCAAGCGATAAGCCTCGAAAAAATCCACCCTTATTTGTCAGGGTTAATTTCTGCCCAAAATGTCGTGGGTTCTAGGGCTTTCTTAATTTCATTTTTTTGAATGAAGAGGGAGGATCAAAGGAAGAGGAACATGAAGAAGTTCCTGTTGATACACTTGGAGGGACTGATGAAGAACCTGTAGAACAAGAACAACCAACCATTAAACCTTGAAAAACCTCAAAGCTCATGATGAAATATGAGCTTGCTAGAATACTAGGCACTCGAGCATTGCAAATCAGGCATGTTTTAATAGGCTATTTAAGACGATTATTATCTTCCTAACTCTACATTAATATGTTACTAATGAATTTAAGATGTATAATATATGTTTTGGGAGAGGGGACATGGGCTCATGTTTCTTTCTATGTGTCTTGTTTCTAGTAAGGCATGGAACTGTAGAATCAATACTAGTCAAGATTAGTCCTTAATTGAGAGAGCTCTATTTCTGAAAAGCCCATGTTACATCTTAGTTCAAGAGTTAAAATTCTTCGTCATCAATTTGAAATTTTATTGTGGCGGCATGAATGCACCTATCATGGTTGAACTTTAATGTGAGACTCAACCATTAGAGGTATATTTGTTTCTGACAGACCTCTATTTTATTCCTTTTATTTTTCCATTTTCAATGAATTAGTTGTCATTATGAACTGGATCTCAGTTTTGAAATGCACATTGAGTTAGGATCATTTGGTAGGACTTGAAATGATCATTTTGCAATGCAGCAGTTATTTGAAAAGAGTTCGAAATAGTTTTCCATTTTCTTTGGTGATTGAAGATTGCAATGAAAGAACTCAGAGAGATGAATATTCCTTTTACCGTTCGCCACTACTTGCATGATGGAAGATGATATGATTGTACATTTTTTTAGTTCCATGATATTGTGATGTCCCTGGATTCCTTCCTTGTCCATGCACCACTATCATCAAGGTTTGTTCCTTCAAATTATCATTTATGAGGCTAAATTTAAAATTCAGAGGGACAATGTAAACTCACATTTACAAGCAAAAATAAATTAGCAATGGAAATACAAATATGTTTTTGAATGGTTTTATATTTATATATATATATTCATGAGGAGGATTAGACTAATATTATTATGTCAACAAGTGGCACAAATTGACCCAAAAGTGCATCCATGTGAATTTACAATGGGATATGAAGCAACTGTTATCACTACACACATTGAAGTGAGGAATACCCAGCTATAATTTGTCAATAGAAACACAAGAAGCATTGCAGATGCAAACCGAATACCAAAACCATGCTAAGCATATAATGCAAATGTGAAGAGATGATGGGTCTAGAAGAATATATATTTTAGGATAGAAAAGGATGATTGAATTGTCCACACAAATCATTAATATAAGAACTTCTAAATTGGGTCAAAACTGGAATTTCACTTCATTTCACAATAAATAGTTATCCATACTCAGTGTTGCAACATTTACATAGTTTTCTTAGATATTTTATTTATAGAAATAGATTTTATTTGTAGATACATATATTTTTGTCAACTAATTTTAATGACACATGAAATTTGACTCATCCAAAAAGGGACATGTTTTTGTTTGATAAAATGATTCCTTTAATAGTTAGTATAAATATATATGTATTGCATATTGTACAAAAAAACTAGGATATAGTTGCAGCTGCACGCACTAGCTAAACTGAAAATTAGCCTAATACATGTCCCTTGAGTAGACATAAAACATAATTTTTATACAGTTTCAAGAAAATAACATAAGAAAATAAATTGAGGCCTGAGTAGCACAGATCATAAATCATTAGGAAACAGTATGGAGAGGTCCAGTAGTGAATTATCCATTTTTTGATGGAAAAATTACAAAAAATGTTCTTAAGGCACTAAAGAAAAGGAAGGAGATAGAAAAGCTGAAGAAGAAGAATGGTCACTAAATTTTCTAAACCAAAGATTTACATAATCTAAATGAATTTGTTTAATTAAAGTGACCGTAAATAAATTGAAAAGGGAAGATATATTTCAATTTAAAGAAGATTTTATAGAAAAATAAATAAATAGGAAAAAGAATATCATCTAACTTCTGAAAGAATGAAGAACATTAATGAAAATCAAACAAAGGTTACATCCAATTCAACCAGTTCTCTTTGAGTCTATGATGGGTGCTTAAACAGATCGAAACATTGGTTTGTATGCAAGGAAATATAGAGAGTTTGAATAGTAGATGGTGACTATAGACAATTGGAAAAATGTGGAGTGCCTTTGAGAGTCGGATCTTTGGATTGTTTCATGAACCATAGCGAGAGTATACAACCTTTATCCAATAGTAAGGTGAAGAACCAACTCTGATGGACATTCCATTACATAATGGGCCATCATATAGCTCTACATGAATTCAAATAAATTCAACAACATCTAACAAGGTGTGTGCTTGATTATGATAGTAAATTCAAAGATTTACTTAATCAAATCCCAATGTATTAAAAATATCTAATAGGAATTAGTCATTGCAGGATTGAGTTGGAGAGAAATAGTTCTAGCAAGAGTACATAATCCCAAAACATATGAAGAAGAATTTGACAGAGCATAATAGCTTGACATGGGCAATGATTGCATTCAGTTGAATGGTGAAAGGCAATTGGAGATATAGCTTAGAATAGTGCAATATCAGCCAAAAAAGATTTATTTGAAGAAAATCTATGATGAAAATTTGAGTTCTACATACATGCAGCATGGATATTGGAAGGAATAACACTCTCTTAAGCAAGACTTGTTGTTGGTTAAAGGGTAACAAGTGAAATCACTAAAATGTAATATTTCTAGGCAAACTTCAAGCAAATGTTTCCAAAATTTTTAACTTTTTCTTTGAAAATTTTCTTCAAATATTTAGTCTGTAAGTTGTGGAAAATAATTTTCGACCATTTACAACATTCATCCAACATTTCAAGAGAAAACTCTGATAAAAATATTTGAGGCAATTTCTGATTTCTTGTGCCAAATACATTCGTTACCCATGTATGATGTTAACCATTTGAGTAGTTCATATGATTTACTAATTACATTGAGTATTAACTACTGGATTGTGATACAGGAGAACCACGGACAGGCACAACATACTCAAGAAATATTTTCCCATGGAGAGTATTACAACTCTCCATTGGTCTAGCATCCTTTTGGTGCTCACGAAGAAATTATGCATACACATGGCATAGATGACACTTTCCTTTCATAGAAGAGGTAGAATTAAGCCCTCTACATTCCACATAGGCAGCTGTATATGCCTTAAAACTTTCAAGTAAACATCTTTTAAACATACTAGATCATAACTCTGAATTTGTGTCAAATTTCATGCTTATATTTTCTAAATAAGCACATATTTTTTGAACATAGCAGTTCCACATAAATTAGTTATCTGAACATGAACAGTGACAACCAAATTATTTATCTGTTAAGTTGATATACTAATCTCATAGGAGTGGTTTTCCTCCCAGCCATAGACACTATCTTGTGTAGGTGCCACTTATGTGTTAGGAAATGAAACAACACGTGAAAATTTGTTGGATATTGCTTTGGTATTTCTCACTCTATTTATTTTCCAGAAACTACAAACAAGGAATTCATATTGTAGTCTTTTCCATTCATAGCAATCCAACACAATCAATTGGGCCCTTGGGCTATCTGCTTATCTCTAATGCTGCATTGTGAACAGGCCGAGGAATTTCCGATGTTGGGAACTAGGTATTTCGAACTATAACTAAATTTCACTTGGCTCTCAACATTTGCCAATAACCCTTCTTTTTTACACATTTTTGTGATAGCCACTCTTTCTCAATTTAGACTTGGCATAAAGGTGTGTCAATCTTCAATGTAGTATATATTAGAATGAGAGAATTGTGAATAGGAACAACCATAACAACAACCAACTTTGACGCAGTCTTGGCTTCTGGTGCAGTGTCTCAAGGTTCTCCAACAAGGCCATATTTTGGTTCTCTAGCATACTCAACCTCAGTTCGTGCATGAAATGACTACATCGATGGTTGGATGATTGAATCCCCTCTTCCCAAGAGTTTTTATGAACCAATGTTGCAACTTACTTACCACATTTTCTATTTTGGCTTTACCATCCTTACTTTGTTGCATGCTCGATATCTGAACATCTTGTGAATGAGCACTAGTTCATCCTTGTAAACTACAAGCATTAATGCATGCATCATCTTCAAGGTTCTATTATTATATTCATCTCCCCTTATAATAACATTGTCCTCAATGTACTTTTTTAGTAATATCAATCATGTCCCATTTTCACAATCATCCATAACACTTGGGAAATTCCCTTCTTTGTAATCTCAGTTCCTTGGGATATTTAACCATTCCCACATTATGCCATCAAGAATAGATTAGGCCTTCAAGGTTCTCCTGCCAATTTTGCAACTAAAGCCAATTCTCACCAACTATCATCTCTAGACAGATTCATCATTCCATCCATGTCATAGACATATGACAATATGAGTGATCTTCTTAGATTTCAATACTAATTTAAATGGATTCATTATTCTAAATATATTTAACCATATCCTCTAGTTAAGGCCTATTGTGTCGACTAGGGATGCATTGAACCCGTGGCCACCCATTTGAAAACGGTGATGTTTACTAATCAAATAAACTTACATCCCTTCCAAGTATAAAATGAGAGATGAGAACATAATATCACCATGTAATTAAGCCCGTATTTGCTATTGCAATAGGGGATTACATGGAATAGGACTCTAGATGACAAGATAGGGATTTCGCCCAAATATGTTACCTATATATCTTTGAAAAAATTCACTACTTTCAATCTCTGATCCCCTTGTTTTCTTCTAAGGTAAGGTGAAATCTTAAATATTTTATTTTTTATTAATACACAACCACATTATTCTTAAAGAAAATGTTAAATAAGTGTGGGATATTTTATACATACCGACTCAAATAATTATATGACATTACTTAGCATTAGACTTGATTGTGGTAATCTTGATCATTCTTATCGACTTGCTTCCATTGTCCATTCTTATGTTTGGGAAAATTATACATGCATTATGTCCCTACTGACAGAGTCGTTATCATATCAATCTCCTTGATAACCTCCATTTCTTGGGAGATCATGGTTTCTAGAGTCACTAATTTTGAAAACTCCTCCATGGTTGCCCTGCTTTGTTAAATAGCTCAGAGGCCTATTCAGCATTGCGGTCAACACAAATTTGTTCCTTAGGGAGCTGAAGTATGAGTGCAGAGTAAGTGGTAAGAGTGGGAATTATGCCTATTGTTTCCGTAGCATCAAATCACCTTTATCGCAAGATATAATGGTTTTTGAATTATATATGGCCTCATCATAAATATTGGTATCTAATTCCATTTTTGTGCACAGTTAAATCTTCATCTAAACAACCTTATATGTAGTTTGCATTGACCATTGATTATTACTATGCAAGCATCTTCAAATTCCACAATTCCCTTATTTAGTGTTGCACGGTTCCTATGATAGATGATCCATCTCTAACAGTATTTACATTTCATGTGTGGATTTTGGGATTAGTTCCATGTGTATTGATCATGTTTGTGAATACATTTTTTTCCTACAAAACTCAACCCCTCATCATATCTGGCATTTTAGCTCAAATATCGGTGCTCCCCATTGGGATATTCATCGCAGCCACTCTCCCAACTAAGAAAATGCAAGTAGCTTTTTTCGACTGGAATTGGAGTATGAATCTAGGGCCCTTCAACATGAAAGGGCATGTACTCATAACCATATTTGCTAACTCTTGTGTCTCTTATGGTGGTGGAGATGCATATTCAGTTGGGGTAATCAATGTCATGAAAGCTTATTACAGGTAGAATCTTAGCTTCATCACAACTCTCATCATCGTGGTCACTATGCATGTAAAACAATAAATATCCAGAGTTTAGATTTTTGTGACGTGAAAAGTTTTGATCCATGTTTTCAGGATCCATTCCATCAATCCATTACGTTGTATTATTTATGCCCATGTTTCCAAAGAGTGAATGTGGTTCATCATTCTATTGTCCTGGAAGTGAACTAACAAGTGTGGTTCAGCATTCTATTACATTGTTAAGTGATTTATAAAAATAGAGCCTTTAAGTGATTTATAAAAATAGATCCTTTAGCATCATCATCTTTATGACTTGGATATAATTTTATTCAATACATAATATAGATCCTCCCCTGTTTCTTCATTGAAAGATCAATTTTTTTTAAACATCACTAATATGAAATTTTTGTCACCCCAGAGTTTAGGTTGTGGTTGGGCTGGTTTGCCGAAGAAGTACCCCTTAGAACCTGCAAATATGTGGTGGCCATTCAACTTGGCTCAGGTTTCTATTTCCAGGGATTAACATTCTCTTGCCTTAAACATGGCATAAAGGAAGTCTATCTTGTTTCTATGCATCTTAAAAAAGGTCGATTTGATGTTACGGTTCCTGCATTGTTAGGGCTTGTTACAATATGCTATGACTTAGAAAATCAACCAAATTTAAAATTTATAGTGAGTTGAACTTTTATATAACATTACCAACTTAATTATGTTTCCAACCATATGAGGAAGAAAAGTCTAAGCTTACAAGTTACACGTTTACTCCAAACATTAAATAACTATTCAAATATAAACACATAATGTTCAACAACTACCTGCTGACCTGACTTGTGAGTAAGTTGCTTTCCTTGGTTCATTTCTTTTTCTTGATATTTGTAAGTTTAAGAAATTTCAGATAAAACATAAATTTATTCTACCAATTTGAAGCAAATCCAAGTATCTAGTATATTTTCAAATATATTTAAGAAATTTTGAAGCATATTTTTAAGGCAATAAAACTCTAATTCCAAATTTGAGTTGCAAATTGTCTAAAACTTTACTAAAAATATAAAATATATTTTTAGATCATTATATGTATTTTAATTAATATTTTCATTTTTCAGTATTAAAATTTGTATTTATTTTTAATCCAATAAAATAGTAAGTATATCATTGCCTTATGCAACTATCTATGCACTTCTCCACTGTTGATATCTTTTTCTTGATTTTAATAATTATTCCTCTATTAAATAAAAATCATTTTTCGTGCAACCATTTTTAAAATAGGGTGCACTTTTGTCAAAATAAATGCACTTGCCTTTCTTTATTTCAACTAAAAATAGTTAATTTTGAATCTTCATGTAAGGTGTCACCTTGTCTTCGATTTCCTTTCCTGTGACATTAGTAGACAAAAATTATGCTATGCCACAAAAGTTTTCTCAAAATTTTGATCTTCTTCATAGCATTTATATTTCGACTGCTACTACAGAACTAACCCTCCAGTTCATGAAACATTTAACTCTATCAGCTATTCCTGGTGGACTATATTTGTTAATAGTCCCATTGAAACATTGGGGTAAATGATTAAGATTATAGAGATAAGATCCTTATTCTAAGTCATTGTATATCAACCTTTAACTTAACAATAAGTTTCTCAAAATTTTCAGGTTTCAGTATGTCTTGGGCAAGGATTTCAACAAATATCTGATATCAAAGAAACCAACTATATTAGATAGGAAATGTCCTTTTTATGATGTGAGAATCAGTCTAATTATTATGGTAAAATATAATTTATGGAGGGGTGTTGTCACTCATATTTCTTACTATCAAACTTAACTAGATTGCATATTGTGGGAATATTTTGGAATTTCACTGATTGTTTGTCAAATTAAGAAATATTTAGTTAAATATGACTTGAAGATATAAGGAGAAATATTTAGTTAAGTTTGACTTCAATATATAAGGATGGCTCTTCTCACGGGCTATTTAGTTTCTGGAATTTCTCATTAGCATTTTATAATGACCCATCCAAGGCAATTCTCTTCCTATGGAAGGAACCAAATATCCCAATCCACTAAGGGTAGAAATCTCTTACCTCTATGTTTTCCTTAGGCATTTTTGAAAGGTATTAGTAATGTGCATGTCTTACTACCAGAATTTTGTCTGCCATGTCAATCCTTCATATGAAAGGAATATCTCACAGCCACCATTTTTCAAGATTTATTTTAAATTTGTTTAGAACCCAATTTCATATGTGTTTTTCTGGAACATGTACATGCCATAAGGGATGCCTGAGTAGGTTCCTTCCTCTCCTAGAAATATAATCTTCAATATTCTACCAAGCCATTCATGAATATCTTCTTCCATTGTCTCTTTTTTCACTCAGCACTGCTCCATGGCTTCGAAAAAACATGTCTATGCACTATATGGTACCTAAGTTCTGTTGATTTCTGAAGTGATCATTGAATCATCGAATCATCTTTAAAGTGGTCATTAAGAAGTTTCCTACCATCAAGTACTAGAATATCCCGGATCTGTCTTTGAACTCAAGCAACTTTAGAAGGTAATCAAAGACAATTGTTGGAACCATATACAACTCTGGAGTTAGGAACATGTCTAGGCACTACATGGTACCTAAGTTCTTTGAACTCAAGCAACTTTAGAAGGTAACCAAAGACAATTGCTGCAACCATATACAACTCTGGAGCTAGGAACATGTCTAGGCACTACATGGTACTATTGATGCCTAGAAAATCATTGCAAAAACATCGGGGAAAACCACCCGGTCCGGACCTTAATGCAGCTCCTTTTCCGTTTGGTGTGGTGGCTCTGACTGGAAAGAATGGGACTAATTTCACAATGATGAATAAAAAAAGGGATGGATAAATGAGTGGCTTTCTAATAAAATGGTAATGGATGAATGATTTAATATAAAAAGTAAAAATATGAATAAATATCCTATCCCAGGAAATTTATGTTTTTAGTGTAACGTTTGATAATATTTATCCAGAAGCAGGCATATAGATGACTCTATTGGTAAACAAAGACATTCATTCATTTGATAATTACTTTGTTCAAGTAGTTGAACAAAGTAATCATTAAAACATTATTACACTTATTCTTGATATATCACTTATACATATACGACTAGAAGAATAACATTCCTTAAACATTCAATAGAAGAAAACATAAGGATTGCTATTGAAAACACATACATATATCCAATGATAGCAAGAGTAATCAAATAATGATTCACATGAGAGAATGAAACAAGATCATAGATAATAGTACCATATGTGATATGAATCACTCCCGATATCAATCGCATTCAAATTCCTTTTTCTAACATATAAATACTTTAACATCAAGGCAATAGTGCACATCCTATCAAAGCTTTTCTTCGTTAGAATTTGGAATACTGGCCCAGTCTTTATAAAAAGAATATACCAAAAGCACAATAGTGCAACTTCCAGATTTGAGTTTTATATAAAAACTGATGACCCTTTCTAAATGCATGAAAGGGTCCATAAATAGTAATTAAACTAACTAGCTACAAAAATAAAATGCTATTAATTGGTACAACTAAATCTTGAGTATCTTCTCCACAACAAGTTTGTTGGTAGTCGACAGCATGATTCATTGTTTCGGCTATTCTCCTTTTGATTTGAGTTGGCAGACTGTAAGCATCGGTTCCAATTCTAGAGGACGACTGAGACGAGAATGGAGTTGAGCTGAGTATGTGGCATCATGGATTTCGGAAATGATACAATAGATCGCATCGGTTAAACATTTGAGGGCGGCCCTTTGACTGTATAGTTTTACTTAGAAAAACCAATAGGTATCCCAAGTTAAGCTTTAGATGCCAATGATTAATCTTCCATTCTTCTCCAACTCTTGATTTCATGCTTGCTCCAGTGTCTTGGCTGACAATAATCTACCTGGGTGCATTGTGAAATCATGTTAGACAGATAAAGAGTGTTATTGATTAGCTCAATTAAATTACTTGTAGATAATCTACATTTGGAAACCTCTCTCTCTGCTTTCATCCATTGTGTCTGCCATTCTAAGAAGAGGATCTCCTTGTGTGATTCTAGGATTTTGGGTAGATTTTCTACTTGCCCCTCATTGGTGTCTTGCCAAGCAAGAAAGTTTGTTAGAGTCTCATCGACCTGTACCAAATTCTACCTGGCATCAACTGATTTGTCAACTATTGATGTCGTTATATCACAAAGGGCCTCAAACAGAGAAATGTTATGACATAACAGTCTTAACTGTGTAACCAATGCTTTGTTAATCTGTAGCGCTTTAGACCTGAAATCGGTAGGTTGTGGAAGACTCTTGAACTTCTCTACTTCAAGTGACAGCTGAGAAATTTGCTCATCTTTCATTTTCATCATTAGTTCATTCATTTTCTTTAACCTGGCCAATGCTTCGAATGATTATTTTTTCTTTTGTATTGCGCTTGAGTCTATTCTTTGTTAATCTTCAAGCAATTGCTTATTTAATTGATTGTTTAATTATTGTTGTGTTGATAGTTGTTATTCCAACTGTTCAATTTTCTTCTATGCTTCAGACATCTGTGATTGCAAAAAAACAATCGCTTGGTCCTTTTCTTTAAGTATATTACTTACTTCCAATGTCTTGTCCATAGTGGCTGCCGAATAAGCTTCGACATACTGAGAAAGATTTGTTAGGTCATCGGAAAGGTTAAAATCTTCTTTCCACACTATATTAGTTGTCTCTATTTGTGCTGGAAACAAGGAATATTGATCAAGTCTTCTCTGTTTCCACTGTCTTTTCACTACAACCCTGTGTTTGGGACTGTAAAAGAAATCTAATGGAGGTATATCTTCCACCTACAAAATAATTTGATCGGAGGGATCTTTTGGAATCATTTCTAAATTCGTGATAGGGGTAGGCCGCAAGTTCCTTCATTTGGAACTATTGTTGATGTTGTATCTTGTCCATCTGTTACTTTGGATGTATTGGCACCTTTTGGACCATCCAGATTGCTTATAATGGAGTCAAATTTCTACCATTATTGGAGTAGTTTAGGATCAATCTGAGTATCCACATTGATATTTTCGTTGCCCTTATCTTGTTCTTTTTTCTGCTCTTTCTCCTGCTCTTTTTCCTGCTCTTTCTCCTATTCTTGTTCTTTTCCTCTTTCTAGAATTTTTCCTAGAACAGGAGGTTTGTCAATGATTTGTTGTTCGGGCTCACTTGATTGTGTTGTCAGGGTAGTAGCTAATAAGTCCAGAGGTATAGTTTACAACCTCTGTTCTCTAAGCTTATTGAATTCTACTAGCCTTTCATCGTTATATCTCATTTTGGCCATCATTTGTACTTGGAATAATGACTCTACCGAAGAAAACAAGTTATAAAAATCATCTTTCTCATGATCAAACCTTACAAGTTTGGCTTGTTCAAGCACGTTATAGGAAAGTTTCCTAAGATCGAATTGCCTATTAGGAATGGTTGCAAGATTAAGCATATTTATTTTCTCTACCTCCTTCTCTGCATGCTTGTAGTCATGCAAAGTATAAACACTGCATCTCAAAGGAAAAGTAGGCAAATCCTGCTTTTTTTAAGTCCTAAGAGTCTTGGATGTTCCTGTGGTTGTAATTTGATAGGACAATTCTCAGGCTTACAACATGTCAGGTATATATATAGGAAGGACATGAGGTCTTGCAAGGCTACCAAAAACACTTATGTATGTGAATTTATCTTGCCCAAACTGATTTTCTACAGTGGTTAGGTCAACCTCTGCTTCTAAAGAAATCTTTGGGGCAGGCTTATCAAAAATGGCATAGTAAATAGGCAACATAAAACCATTACAGATTTGGTACAAGTGGTCCTTATAGTGTGCTTTCCATAGCTTTTGGTGATAAATATGAATTGGCATTGTGTCTTGTGAAGTCCATCTCCACCCCGGTACAGGCAATTCAGAATTGAAACAAAGAGTATCTAAAATATAAGCACTAAAATAAAACGGAGGAATAGACCTATCGTCACGCGAGTTTTATTTCTAAACTCAAGAATTGGAGTGGCTAATTTACCTGACAATATATTTCCCCAATCCATTAGTTCATTGTTAACTGCCGCTTCGATTAAAGGAACCATTTCAATAGTGATTTTTACAGAATCATGTAATCCACAAATTCTACACATCATTGCCCTGGCATAACAGTTAGGAGAACATAATGAATCTACAAAGTACTTACGTGAAGATTCATGTTTGTGCCTTGTGGGGTTCTATCTCCACTCCCGAATTAGGGCTGATTTAGTCTCATTCTCACTTGCGGACTTCTCAAGAAAGGCTTTATGGTATTTCTTTTGAGGTTCAGGAAAGTGATACATTTTCCTTAAATCATCAGGTTGAAATGAGCCAAAGACCCTTCCGTCAACTGTGCAAAATGTTCTGTTTAAAACTAGGATCTCATCTACTACCCATCGCACTACATCAGTTTATGGAAGAACTTTTTCACTATCTGCTATTCGGTGTAGATATGAGTCAGCTAAATCTTTCAGGGAAGCCTCTGATTTTCTAGTTGAATCTGCGGCAGCTTGTATTGATACTGTCTCAGGATCCTCTGCTTCAATTAAATTATATATACTTTGCCAACTTGTGTTTGCAAGGCCAAGACACGTAGTGTCTGAAATCAATCCCTTTTTGCTTTTTCTTGGATCAGTGCTGGATTGCACTGTTACTGCGGGAGCCACTGTTGCGGCGTATCTCTTGGATTTCTTTCCCATTTGGTCTAAACTTGTTGTTTTGGTGGATCTCTGCGCAAGGAATAAAATGAACATGATACAGAGAATAGGTGGTGTGAGCCAATATGAAAGAATTATATCAATTAGCGAGTACTAAAAGATTAAAATAGTACTACAGCAGATACAATCTCAGGGAAGATCTCGGCATAACTACTTTATTAATTGGTTGCTTAACCTGTCAATCATTTTAAATACCCATCATATCGTTTATATGCTGAATGATTCATTCAAGCGTGGCTTGATTTTTTTGGTGGATAGTCACATGTGAATCGTTATTGGGAATGGGAAGGATTTTAATAATAATCCAAAATAATGCATGCAAGCCTTTTAAATCTATTTTGAAACTCACACCTTGATTTATCGGATTGCAATCGAAGATGTGCTTGGGTTGTAATAATTATGTTATTTCAAAAATCATTGATCCCCAATGGTGATACACCTTATCGCATCGGGAGATTTTAAAGGTGTCTTAACATGCGTTGCATTATAGCGATATTGCATCGAAGAAATAGGAGAGGTCCTTTCGTTATATTTGTTGCTCGCCTTTCCTGATAACCGATAGTTGTTCACTTTCCAGATTGGGGTAAGTCAATGGGTCTTTGCATTATGTTTTCCTTGTTGTCGCGATATGCGATCTTGCGATCACTTTATCGCGATAATAAAGAATTTTATATTTATTCATAAGATCGATTTCATATTTGTTCAAAAGTTTTACAATATAACATTTCCTTTGAACCTTTTTATGAAGGATTTTGTAATGATGAATTGATACCAATTTTATTCAAACATCTA
Source organism: Pinus taeda (assembly GCA_000404065.3). Classification (NCBI taxonomy): domain Eukaryota; kingdom Viridiplantae; phylum Streptophyta; class Pinopsida; order Pinales; family Pinaceae; genus Pinus; species Pinus taeda. Next base: position 208,345 of record APFE030915983.1, read on the forward strand.
TGTTTAAAAGGGACCCATTTCATATTATAGCTAGAAAGAAAAAATTAATGAAATGAGGGGTTTTTGTACAGCACAACAGGTACCTAAGTTCCGTTGAGTTCTGAAGTGATCATTGAATCATTGAATCATCTGTAAGGTGGTCATTAAGCAGTTGCCCACCATCAGGTACTAGAATATCTTGGATCTGTCTTTGAAATCAAGCAAATTTAGAAGTTAACCAAAGACAATTGCTACAACTGTATACAACTTTGGAGCTAAGTGGAATCCTTTTGAGATAAATATTTGAAGAGGGATTACCTAAATATGGAAACCCTTGACAGACACACTCTAGTTGAGGCATTATTATAGTTATGTTGAACTAATCACAACAATTATGAAAATAATGTAATTATAGGTAAATTTAGTGTTTACCATTCAGTCAGTTTTATAACAAAAGAAGTCATGTAATGAAGTAGCCCATATTAATTGGGATTGCCCAAGAGGAATATAACATGGAGAATTCATTCAACACATTTATTTAAAGGGTGCTAGCTCAATCGAAGAGTAAATGCTTTACAAGAAGGAGGTTGGTGGTTCAATTCTATCGTGCCCTAACATGAACTAATCATTGAAGAAACAAAAAGATTCATATTCTATATTTTGTAAAGAGATTTTTTTTATTGTCTCTAGAGAGACAATAACTGAGATTAAAGACATTGTCCCTATAAAAACAACAATTGGGATTTAACATATACTGTCTCTATAGAGATAATATGTCTTTAATCATAGTTATTGTTTCTTGAAAGTAAATTGTCTTCAAACCCCCTTGTATGTAGTAGTGCTTGTTTGTCTTATGCCTCTATAATATTTGTCATGATATTAGAGTGTGAGGTTGCATAAGACTCCATAAGAGTAGAATTTGAAGGAACATAGAATAACAACTTGAGGAAGAGAATAAACAAGGCAGTTGTTGCCAAGAAGCCAAATCCATCAACGAAGAAGACCCCAAGCGTGAACCCGCTACGAAGTGATAACAAAAACATAGTCATGAGGAGAAATAGACTAATGCACCCTAGCAATAGTACAAACTGTATTATATGGTAGACACTTCAAGCACTAGTAATTTCCTGAACACTAACACGGCCTCCTGAACACTAATGTAGCCTCTCTATATGGAAAGGTGGATTAACACAAAATAAAAAAAAATAAAAATATGCCACAAAAATTCCAAAGCAAAGGTATTTAAGGATGTACTAAGAAAAAAACATTTGAAAAAGTCTGCAACAAACACATTTATGCATATGTTAAGCCACAAATTCATTTTAAAAAGTTCGCAACGAAGGTATTTACACGTGTTATTTTTTTTAATGGGTCAAATTTTGAATACGTTAGATGAACAGAGGGTGATGATGTTGTTTTGAAAGGGTTCATATAATTTTTAAAAGGGCTTCGTTGATAGTTATTTTCAAAATAGATAAAGATTTCTTAAAAACAAGACACTCAATTTTTCTTTTGTGTATTTAGAAAAAGGGGCATTTTTCCATTTCGCGATTTCATTTAAAATAATATTTTTTTAAAAAGTCTTCCATGGATAAAAAGATCTTGTTTAGTGGAATGTACAGGAGCATGTTACATTTGAAAAACTTTGCAACAAATGCATTTATGCATATGTTAAGCCACAAATTCATTTTAAAAAGTTCACAACAAAGGTATTTACGCATCTGTTATTTTTTTAATGGGTTAAATTTTGAATACGTTGGAAGAACAGAGGGTGATGGTGTTGTTTTAAAAGGGTTCATCTAATTTTTAAAAGGGCTTCATTGATAGTTATTTCCAAGCCAGATAAAGATTTCTTAAAAACAAGACATTCAAATTTTTTTCAAGTCTATTTAGAAAAAGGGTCATTTTTCCATTTGGCAATTTCATTTAAAATAATCCTTTTTTCAAAAGTCTTCCATACATGGATAAAAATATCGTGTTTAGTGGAATCTACAAGAGCGTGTTGTTTGGAAAGTAGTAGTGCCAATGTTGTGAGAGCCAGAGTTGACAACAGAGTTTGTTTAGTCTGCAATTTGACCTATTTGTTTTATAGAAGTTATGAGTAGAGAAGTCATTATGTATGTGGGTTGTGTGGATTCGTCATTACTCAATGTTCAACCCAATATTTTAAGAAATTAAAAGCAATAATAAGAACTATTTTAGATCTACTTGAAAGAATTAGAAGCCAAAAGGTAAAAAAATTCCTTTGGATTAAAATGCATAAAGAAATGTGTAGATAATGACATTCCTCCCCTCATTACAAATGTAAAGACAGCAAAGGACGGTTTGGATATCATTGAGAGGATTTTTCGTGTAAGGGTGAGTAATCAAGTTGAACATGAAAAAGAAGGTCAATTTGAAGTAGCATATCTAGAAAAAGATGAAGAGTTTGGTGAATCCCACTTAAAAGTGGATTGCAATGATGATGGTGTGTTACCGATTGCAGAGAAAGAACACATAGATGGTCATAAATCCTATTGTGCTCAACCACAAGTGGATGATGATTTAGTGAATCCAACAATAGATCTTGAAAAAGATAGTGAAGTTTCCATTGAAGCAATTAAAATGATATGGTGGGTCCAACAATTCAAAATTGTTGATGTTAACTTTGATGAAGAACAATTGAATAGTGATGAGTGGTTGCATATGATATAACATAAACATTTCATTGATAGGTTGTTATTTTGTGATAGAGTCTCACTTGTGTTTGGAAGTCAAGTGGAAGACAACTTCTTTGCAGAAAAAAAGGTTGGTAAAGAAATGGAAAATAAAGATTATGATGCAACACATGAGGTAGATAGGGAAGAGGAAGTAGAGAAATTTATCACTGCAAAGCAAGAAGATCAAAATCCATATGGTTCTGCATATGTTTTTTCATATAAAATTAACATTGATTTGAGTGGGAAGACGTTAATAGCAATAAATAATAAACAACAAAATTTGAACAAGAATTAATGTTTCTTGAATCATGTATTGAACCAATATGTTTTGATGAAGTATGCATAGAAGTTGCAGCAATGAATGTTGAAGATAGTGTGGATGTTGTAAAAAACCATAAAGAAATTTTCATATATTGGAGTCTTGAAGAGAGAAAATTTTATTATGGACTTATGTTGCAAAAAATTGATGATCAAAAGACTGATGATGAAGAGTATACTTTAAATGATGAAATGTGGCAACAATCCACATACAAGCAAATTTTTGAAGAAATAGAGAATATGCATGGACAACCTCAAATAATTTTCTATATTAAACAATGGAAGTGATACAGAGACTAAAATTTAGAACCAACTGCAAAAAAATAAATAAAGTTGAAACAATTAAAAAGATTTGGGAGTTTGGAAGAGAAGAAAAAAAAGAGTCCAACCAAAACATCGATGTCAAAGCTTTTGAGGCTTTGTAGACATAGTTGAGACTCAAACCAACATACATCTTAGTTTAATTTTTTATAATTTTAAATAAGGGGCCGTATTGGAAAAAGTATTTCCAACCTCCACGTATACGTCTTAACTATCAATCCACGTGCCTTATTAATCTAGCTCATTTCAATTACTTGAGTTCTAGTCATGTTCTAGCACATTTTTAATTTTTAATTTAGTCTTGTTTATGTCTTCCACTTTTCCAATCCTTATCAAAACCAATAATAAAATAGAGTACTACAACGTTGAGGGGCAGATGAACCAAGGGTGAGTAAGTAAATAAAGTATGAAACCCACCAAATTTCAGTCAAAATGAACTAGATATAACTTCTAATTTCAACTAGAAATCCCACCTCAGCGAAGAACATTATGATCTCTCTTACTTTAGGTCAGAATCTTAGGAGGGGTACAGCATAGAACCAATTATGTAAGGCCCATGAGTCATTGTTTCGATGTGAAGAGTTGGAGAGGGAACACAATGGGTGAGCGACCAGCTGGGCAATTCAACCAACGAGTTGTAGGCATGGCTAAACAATGTAACGAGCTGGCTGAATGAAGGAAACGAGCAAAGGTGTGACTGCACGAAGGTTGATTACCAAAATTTCAATGTGTGGAAATGTTGGAGATTTTATATGGAGGGTGGTCCCATGTATAGGTGCCCACCCCATGGGTCAATGTGAAGGAGAGGCAGTTCAACCAAAGTGGTGAGCACTAGTATTGCAATAATAATGTTGCAACTCCTAGGTTGCCTACTTTACTCTTATCAACCTAGTAGCTCGTAACAAACTTGGAAGTGACGATGCTATATGCACAAGTAGTAGTTCTTACTGCAGGTTTTCACTTGGTCAGCTGGTGCAAGATTAGTAGGAGCTCAAGCCAAATTCTATGGATTCCAGAAGAAGCTCTATATGTGATGAAAGGAAAAGGAGAGATTACTCTACTGATGCTATTCTACTTGCAGAAAGGAAGATTGAAATGTAAAGAAAACCAAGGAAATCCTAGTTAACCACTAATCCTACTTTTGCAGAAAGCACTATGAAAAGCATGAAAAAAATGTCATTACCTACTCAAGGAGGTAAACAACATCTACCTAAGCTATTTCTAGAAGTAAATGAACAAAAAGAATCTTTTTGGATTTTTATGTATTTTTATGTGAATGTGTCATGCATGTAATTTATTTGTTTGTGAATGTGGCAGTGAACAGGTGGCGATGGAGGGTGGTTTTGGGACTTGAGAGGACGTAGGATGGTGTGGATGAGTCATAGGAGGTCTCAAGTGACCTTTTGGAGGCTTTTCCCACACTTGGCCTTCAAAAGAAAGCCTACAGGAAAATCTGCAAGAGGACACAGGAAATCTACAGGAGAAAAAATAACATTCTATAGGAGGCCTACAGGAGGAGGCTGAGAGCAGTTTTCACTTTTTTTAGGGTGTGACAGTGGGTGGAAGAAGTGGATGAAGGTTGGAATGATGTGTTAGGGTGCCTCAGGTCTACCAATAATCATTAAGAGAGAGAAAGGTGATTGGATTTTCTCAAGGAGAGAGGAAGAAATCCTATGGAAAATGTCGAAAAATAAGGAAGAATTGAAGGAAGACTTGGGTGACCTGTAGGGCATGGATCAAAAGGAGAATGGAATGGATAATAGCTTGGCTTGCTGCTAGAAGATGTCTTCTACATAAACAACTAACAGTCAACCAATGAGGTTTAAGCAACCAAGGAAATAAGTGTATCTAAAAAATACAGTTTTTGCATCAAGTAAACTATGATCTATGAAAGGAAATGCTAATAACCATTGCAGGAAAATAAATCATGAAAGAAGACTCTTGAAAATAAGGAATTGAGCATGATGAAGAAGTTTTGAAGCAAAGCTAAACTAGATTATGAACCAACTAAGAAGCTGCAAACACTAGAAATCCTATGAATGAGGAAAATCTGTGTTTTTGGGGTAGCAAGAGGGTCTTTGCCTCAAATCATGGTCCCAAAGGGAGGAAGAGAGGCCAAGCCATTGTTGCTATCCTTTTGAATCTTCATTTTATCATTGCTTGACCTACTATAGAAAGCAGAAATGGAAGAAAACTATTGAATTATCAAAAGCAATCTATTCTCAACCATAAAAGAAATACATCTAATAGCAACCTATTCTACAAACTGAAATGAAACATACAAATACAACTAAAGAGGAAGTTGGATACATGGACTGGGTGCTAAGACAAGAGCTTCAGCCCTCGGAGGTAACTCAGTGCTAACTTAAAAAGGATTCCATCATTATTCTCAAAACAATAACAAGATTACATGAACTCTTAAGATAATAAGCTCGAAGTTGAGCAGAGTTTGCATAAGAAATACTGCAGCAAAACTCCAACAAAAGTCTAACAAAGATCTAACTCTAGTGAGGCCATAGGCCTCTCTACTTACACAAATGAAGCTACCAATAGCTTCCTCAAAATCAAGGAGGCTTGGCTCCCAAAACTCGAGATAATCATAAGTTATCCTCCACTTGCTCGGCTGCCTGCTAACGCATGGCATGGTTGTTTGTACTCCGATCTGAACGAAGAGGAATTGAAAGTGAGGAGTAATAAATGAGGGGGATTACCTCCTATAAGTCCTCTCCTTTGTCGAATTTGAGTTATTGCTGCCATTTGTCCACTGGATCCTTGACTTTCACAACAAAATTCATTAGTATTCTGCATTAAACACATATTAGACCACATGGCATCATAACTAACTCAACTCACTCTAGAAGCATAAATATAATCAGAAAATCATACAATAAGCTAAGAGAATGGTTGATTTTACTAGGTTAGGAGGTAAAATGAGCCCATATAATTACCCATTTATGAGGCTCATCATCACCACCTACTGAAAGTGTTGCTCATCCTCTGAGCAACTTAGTCCATCTCCTCGTCTTTTATGGCCCTGGTGGCTTCTCTAGCATCACATCCTTCTGATGTGGTCTCCTCTTCCTTGTCATTGAATCCTGCCTTTTTGTCTACCACTTCCCATTGTTCTTCTTCTTCTTCTTCTTTTCTTATTTCTAGCATGCCTAGCAGTAGTGGGGGACTCAATTTGAGTCCAATCCAATTGATCTTCAACCTCTCCATGGAGCGCTTGTACATTGGCACTCTACCTAATGCCTCTTTCATCCTCATTAGGGAATGATACTCCCAAATCTGCAGACTGTGTGGTAAGGTGTTCTATCTCCTCCTACATGCATGCACACAGTCATCCCTAAGTAACCTTTCCATATCCTCAAAATGTGCAATGGCTTGTGCTTGAACACTAATATATCTAGGGGCAATCTGAGGATTATGTGTAAGCAGGTTATGTGTGCTGATGAGTGCCATGGGGTCTGATGGCTTAGCTCTGATCATTAAGGGCTCATTTTGTTCCTTTATCATCAACCTTCTTATTTTTGTTGTCATTAAATCTTCATGATTCATCCATGAGGCCATGACTATTAGTTGCAAGTCCCCTAGCCTAACATTAGGGTCTCACACATTCATGTTTGTGAGGGACATGTTGTGCAGATAGAATTGTGTCATCTTTGCCTTATCTTCTGATGTCCTTTGGTCACACAAATCCATAAACTACCTGTAATTTTTGAAAGGAATTGTGTTTCTTTGTGCCAAAGCCTTTATCTGAAATTTCATCCATTGGTCCTTGAGATACAAGCCATATGACTTTGCTGGTGTCCTACATTGCAATGCCTCCATGGACTAGTTGGCCATGCATGCCACTTGGGTCTCTTTCTCTTGCAGCTATCTTCTTACCAATTCATTTTCAGTTTCAAAGTGACTCTTTGTGATTTCTTCCATGTGTTTGACAACACTTAACTCTTTGCCCATTTATCTGAGTTTGTTCTCCATGTGGCCAATATCCTCAACTCCTTTGGATTTGGCTATTTGCATCCACCTATGGGTCCTTATTCTTTCTTTCTCCAATTCAGAGAATAGTGGAATTGCACATTTTTGTGGAATTATCCTTCCCCCCTCAAGAAGATTGTAGTAAGAGCCAAGACTAGGCTGGGGATCAGGTTCTTGTGCCTTTGTTGCTTCCTCCTTCCCTAGTGGCTATCCTTCTGCCCTTTTTTCAAGCTTTTGGGCCTCTTATAGTTTTAACCGGGTCTCCTGTAGAACAATCTGTGCCTCCTGTAGGATTAATTTTGAGTCCCGTAGTTCTACTTTTTCTTTCCATGTGGGAGATGTAGGAGTCCCCTTTTCATAAGTGATAGGTGCTTTGGAAGGGGATTCTTTTCCTTGGGCAGAGGGTGAATCTTCAATAATAATTGGCACTTTAGAAGAAGGCTGGGGTTTCCGTGTTTTGATTCTTGTGCTCTTCCTAGCCCTGAAATACATTAAGGTCTACCTCTTCCTCTTTTGTTTTGGCTTAATTGGTGTGTCGAGGGCAGTGAGAGCAGTTGTTGCCTCTCTTTTTAAGGTCTCAGGGGACACCTCTGACTTTTCTACCCATTTTTCTCCTCCTTCTGTCTCTTTCTCTGTCTCTATTTCTCCTTGCTTTGTTTCTTCAGCTTTCTCCTCCTCTATCTTGGTTTATTCCTTCTTCCCTTCTTGTTCTTCAAAAGCCCCAACTGCTTCACCTTCTCCCCCTTGCTGCTCTTCCTCCTCAGTGCGAGTAGGGATGATATCATAGGTCAGGATCTTTATGTCATCTTCAGTTGTCATATTCCGAAAGATTTCCCATGCTATGGGTAGAGTGAATGTATGGAGGGCTTGTTCCACTAAAATTTTGATTAACCCATGGTGAGCTAGCTACTCTAGATTTCGTGCTTTTACTTTAGTACTGGAGTCAATGAGGGACTGGAAGAGGAAGTAGGGGATGATGAGCTTCCAGGGGGCTAGAGTGTCCATGTCATACCTTACTTCATGTATGATTATAAAGTGGTAACCATAGACAATGTTGTAACTCCCCTCACAGGAAATATACTTTATTATTTGATAGCTAGCCTCATCCCAAGGGTATGGTATGCTAGCCCTTCTTATGCCATTTTTATCTTTTATAGGGGTTTCATTTTTCTGGAAGAAGTTTTTTTTGGTATCCTGGCCAATTGGTTTTTCATCCTTACTCCAAGGAAATCCAAGAGGAAGGGTAGTCACCCTACTGATAAACTTAGGGGTTATCTCCATGGAAAGGCCTCTAAAGGTGACAGTGGCATGGGTTCTAGTGTGAGGGACCAAAAAGTGGGCAAATCCTTGAGAAATTTCCTCATCAAACCCTTGGAATTTCTCAAAAAATTTCATCTAATTTTCTCTTGTGAATATGTCTATTACTTGCTGATGTGCATGGAGCCTCGAGGAGTTAGTGCACTCCTTCCTCATAAAATCTCCTGTCATTTTTATGCTTCTTTGGGAAACAAAATTTGGAGATGGAGACAACAACTTTTTGAAGAAGAACATAGAAACAGAGAGACTATGTTTTATTTTAAGAAATAAGTAGAATTGTTTTGTGTGTTTCCTCCACCTAAAGGCTTTATTTCTTCCTCAAGATTAAACCATTGCTTGCATTTTTTGATTTTCAATGGGGGTATGCATAGAACCTACCTCCTCAGCCTGAGAATTATGCTAAAACCTGTGTTTTCTCCCTAAAAAACATCTTACTGGCCCTCCTATAGAAGAATGTTGGCCCTCCTATAGGATTCCTATAGGTTCTCCTGTAGAACCTATAAGTGCTCCTGTAGAAAACACTAAGAGCAAGGATCTGGGAGAGATTAATGGAGAATAATGGTTGCAAGGTTGTGGGGGCACGAGAAGGTTGCAGGAGTTGAGTTTCGAGGAGAGAATGAAGGAAAAGGTGGTGAGAATGCTTGAGGATGATTAATTATTGCTTTTTATGGATATTTTCCAGTGCTGGAGGGTGAGCTAGCCAAGTGTACGTTGGCCCTATTCAGACCATTGGTCCCCACCTACCTTGTAATCATGGCCCTTTCCTTGTAATCATCACTCATGATTGCATCGGAGTTCACACCACCTCCACTACATGTCCTTAACATCTCTCTTGAGTTGACTATGCACACGTGTGGGTGACATCTTCGAATGAGTGAAGTCACCTAGATGAAGGTGGCCAAGTTCACTAGCCACCTTTCCCTCATTCAACCTCAACCATCCTATTGTTTTTGCATGCCTTCTAATTATAGTAATGCAAACAGAGGAGTGGGTTAGTTATTTACCTGAGATCTGAATGCATTTGTTGTGAGGTGTTGTGGCTCTCTCCCTCTGCAGCACGCCTTTATTTATTTTGATGCATGCTTATCTGCTTGTTGATGTGTGGCTGTGCTTTATATAGGTTCCTCTCTTAGTGGATCTAATCTTTATGTGTCTACTTCAACCTTCATATTTTCACCCTCTTACTGTTGATGCTAGATTTTAATGGGATCAGCTGCTACAGGAATTCCTACAGGAGCTCCTGTAGTCACTTCTCCCTTTGAAACATTAGTTATTTTCTCTATTTAGAGCTGTGAGGATGATGCCAAAAATTGCAGATAGAGATGGAGAGGTAGTAGGTATGCTTTAGGTGAGGTGGATGGTGTTGTTTCCTTTCTTATTTTTTGTTTTTTTCTTTTTTTCTAAAAAATTTGTTTTTTCGTGTGTTTTTTTCTTGGGTAGGAAGAAGAATGATACTTGGGATGTGATGCAGGTCTCGAAAAGATGGCAAGGAGGTTTGGAGACTCCAAGAGGATTTATAGATCTTTTATGAAGATTCCTTGCCCCTTAAACTACCTTTTATATTCATTTATGTCTCTCTATAATTCCTACAGGAGCCTCCTGTAAAAAACACAATTTTTGGAAAACAAGCATAGTGAGGTGAAAAGAATGCAAAGAATGATGGAAAAAGGTGTGGGAAGGTAGGATAGGTGTTTTTATTGATTTCAGAGCTCCCTTGAAACCTTTTGTTGCTTCATGTAGTCCTCCTGTAAACCTACAATGTGACTAGAAACTAATTTTTTTTTTTCAAAACAACGAGGGCACCTCAGGGAGGTTTTCACCCTAGTTGCCTACCCTAGGTGCCTCCAAGGGAGGTTTTCACCCAGGTACCTTATTTTCTTTATTCTCTTTTTTTTGACATCATTGGGCTGCCTCAGGAGAGGTTTTCAAACTAATGATGGGATTCAAGTGCCTCATGGAGGTTTTCACTTCAGTCCTTACCTTTTTATTGTTTTTTTCCTTCTTCTTTAGTGAGTGGGTGAGGTGGAGGCTAAGACGTGCTCCACTACCATCACTATTTTGTTCAACCCTTCAATGAACTCTCACTTGGAGAGGGGTTTCTTGTAGGCTTTCAACCTGTGTTCATTGACAAGCATGGGAATGGCTTCATCATCAATGGTTCTCATCAAAACTGAACCTTTGTCATTGCATTTCTCCACAGTGTAGGGTCCCAACCATGTTGTCCTTAGCTTGCCCTTGAACTCTATGTGTCTTGAATCATGGAGTAGTGCCCAATATCCCTCTTGGAATTGCTTCTCCTTGACGTTTTTGTCATGCCATATCTTTCTCTGAAGCTGAACTACCTCTGTATGGAGAACTACTTGCATTATGTGTTCATCCAATCCATTGAGCTGGAGTAATCTTTCTTTCTATGCATGGCTAAGGTCTAGGTCCAGCTGGGTTGCCATACTCAGGGTATTGAATTCAAATTCTTTTGATAGCAAAGCCTTCTTCCCGTAGACCATCTCATAGGGTGCGAACCTTGTAGTGGTCGACCATGTTGTGTTGTAGGCCTAAGTGGTCTCAACTAGTATGTCTGCCAAGTCTTTTCTGCTACTACTCATTACCTTTGTCAAGATCACTTCCAATGCTTTGTCAGTGACCTCCACATGCCCATTGGCTTGTGGATGATAAGGGGTGGAAGTCTTGTGCTTGATTCTATGATGTGTGAGTAGGTCTTCAAACAAATTGGAAGTGAACTAGCTGCCTTGATCTATAACCAATTCTCTTAGATACCCGAACTTGTAGAATATGTTCTCTCTCAAAAATTCAGTGACTTTTTCCTCTGTCACTGCTTTGATTGCTTTTGTCTCTGCCCACTTTTTCAAGTAATCAGTGCACACAACGATGTATTGCCTCTGTTGTGAAGGAGGGATGATATGCCCCACAAAGTTCATGCCCCATTTCTCAAATGGCTCAAAGGTTAGTGGAGGTTGCATGGGCATTTCATCCTTTGGAGTTGGTTTCCCCATCCTTTGACACCAATCATACTGGCTGGTATATCTCCTCACATCCTAATGAAGAGTGGGCCAATAGTAGCCTGCTTGTAGTATCTTGAAGGTAGTTCTTTTTTCTACAAAATGACGTCCACAAGGCACATCATGATAGGTCAGGAGGATTTCAAAGAGCTCCTCCTCCCTGCCACATCTTCTCAAGATCTAATCTGGGCCAAGTTTGAAGAGATTTCCCCCAATCTAGGTTAAAGGGGTGCTTTTCCTCACTATCTTGCTCTTCTCTTTTGAGGACAGGTGTGGTGGGAACTGTAATGAAACCAAGTAGTTTGTTATATCATCAAACCATGGAGAGAGTACTAAGATAGAAAATAGGTGTTCATCTAGCATTTGATCATCCACCATTCCTTCTTCACCTGTGGGCACACTTAATCTAGACAAAAAGTCAGCAACAACATTTTATTTACCAAGATTATCAGCAATGGTCAAATCAAACTGTTGTAGTAAAAGCAACCATCTAATAATGTGAGCATTTACACTTTGTTTGTTCATTGAATATCTAATTGTAGCATGATCAGTGTGCACAAAGCTTTGATAATCTGTGATGTAATGTCCAAATTTGTTTAAGGAATGTACGATAGCTAGGAGTTCCTTCTCAGTCACCGTATAGTTTAACTCTTCCTTTGACATGTTTTTGCTATAAAGTATACGGCATAAGGTAAGTTTTCATAAATTTGTGCCAAGGCTGCTCTTGTTGCTTTGTTTGAGGCATCTGTGTGAATGTGGAAAGGTAGGGGCAATGTTTGGGCCTCTCAAAATTGGGGCAGTCACAAGCTTGCTCTTCAAGGCTTCTTGACAGTTTTCCGACCATATAAACTTGACATCTTTACCTAGAATGCCAAACAAAGGAGAGGCTAACTTTCTAAAATATTCAATGAATATCCAGTAATACCCAACTAAACCCAAGAAAATTCTGACATCTCTCGCCTTTTGAGGAGGTAGGACACTTTGGATGATGGCAATTTTGTTGGGGTCCACCAAAAGTCATTGTTGAGATATTTCATGACCTAGCATGGTCCCTTCGGTCATCAAAAGTTCACATTTTTCCAGATAGAGGGATAGGTTCATCTCAATACAGTTGTCTAGAACTTTTCCTAGGTTAGATAAAGCTTCCTAAAAGTAAGAGCCATAAGGAGTAAAGTCATCCATGTATAACTCTTCTACATCATGAAATAATTCAGAAAATATACTCAATACCACTCTTTAGAAACTGGTTGGAGCATTACACAAAACCAAAAGGAAGGACCTGGAAAATGCATAGGTACCCCAAGGACATGTGAAAGTGGTCTTATCTCAGTCTTTCAGACTGATTTGAATCTAATTGTACCAGCTAAACTCATCTAGGGAAGAGAAAAACATTTTCCTTGTCAGACCATCTAACACTTGATCTATGAAAGGTTAAAGGGAAATGGTCCATTTTAGTGGCTTTGTTCAATTCATGATAGTCAACACAGATTCTCCACTTACCATTTTTCTTTGGCACTAACACCAAAGGAGAGACTCATTCACTGTTAGAGATGGGATAGATGAATCTTGCATCAAGAAATTTATGTAGTTCTTCGTTAACAATATCTTTTAGTGCTGGATTCATCATCCTTTGAGGCTACCTGACTAGCTTGAAACCTTCCTTGATGTATATATGATGAGTACAAACTGAAAGGTGCATTCTTTTCACCTCCTTATAACTCTAAGTGAAGGCATCTAAGTTCTTTCTCAGTAAGGTACACACTTCCTTCTCCTGGGAAGTGGATAGGGATGGATTCATTTTCAAGGTTCTTTCTGGACCAAACTCTATAGTCTTAACACAAAAAGGGGTGGATTCGGCTGTACAAAGATCAGTTGGGGATTTGTTTTGGGTTTCTCTTACTATGTCCTCTAAGGGCGATAGACTGGGAGGTGCATTCTGAATCAGATTTTCAATCATATCATCCTCATCTTGTTGTTTTCCTCCCTTGGTGATTTCTAATGTACAAAGCGGTGCAGAATAAACTTCATCCTCATCTTCCTCCTCCAACTAGAGAGGTAGATCATGTTCTAACAAAGGTTTTGCAAGAAGATATAGGATTAAATGTCTTAGAAAATTATATATTATGGAGCAATGGAACACATAAAATATTGTAGAAATATAAACACAGAAAACACATAAAAGAAGAGAGACACAAATATACGTAGTTCACCGAGTTTGGTCTACGTCCACGAAGAAACAACCAATCCTTCTTTTATTATATTATCCAGCAAACTGAAGAGATACAATCTACAACGGATCCGCTGTAACTCTCTCTTCACTTTCAATCTCCTCTCTCTTCCTCACTCAAAATATAGATCTACATAGACACAATACAATTCCCTCATATATAGTGAGGGGTTGCCTTTTAGGGTGAAAACCACTAAATTAAACATCTACTGTCAGATCATCTGCCTAATGAATGGCCCAGATTGAATAGAAATTACTAGACTTCTACAAGGCAATTTTACATCTATTTTTAGCTTCAAGGGTGCTACCTCCGAACCCTCACCGGGGGGGATTTACCCCCGCAGGCTCCACACCCAAAAATCTCCCAATTGGAGACTGATTATAGCAACTCCACTACTGCTTCATTTGCGAGACAATCACCTCACTTTGAACCTGGTTGTTTCTCATCTTCTTCATCATACTTGAATACTGATTGAAACTGAGCAAATTCTCATTTTCTCTTTGGTTACAACTTTTGTTAACATATCTACAAGATTTTGGCTAGTGTGTATCTTTTCTAGCTTCAACTATCCATCTTCCAATGTTGACCGTATGAAATAGTAGTTGAGCTATATATGCTTAGTCCTGGAATGAAATGAAGAGTTCTTTGCAAGATGTATGGCACTCTGGCTATCACTGTATAACCTGCCCGAATCCTTCTTCTTACCCAATTCATCCAAAAATCTTTATAACCAAATCATTTCTTTACTAGCCTCTCTAGCAGCAACATTCTCTGCTTCTATTGTTGAAAGTGAAACAACACTCTAGATTTTTGAAACCCAACTGATAGTTGTTCCACATATAGTCAATACATATCCTATAGTGCTCCTCCTATTATCTTTGTCACCTGCAATATCTGCATCAACATATCCCTGTAGAGAAATGTTTGACCACCAAAGTACAATGCTTGATTTGTGGTACCTCTCAAATACCTGGGAATCCACTTCATTGCCATCCAATGTTCTTTTCCTGGATTGTTCATGTACTTTCTTACAACTCCCACTGCATGTGCAATATTAGGCCTTGTGCAGACCATTGCATACATTAAGCTTCCAACTGCTGATGCATATGGAACTTTAGACATATGAGCCATTTCTTCTTGAGTCTTGGGACACACCTTACTTAATTTGGTTTGGCTAGCCAAAGGTATACTAACTAGTTTTGCATACTACATATTAAACCTTTTCAACACCTTTTCTATATATTCACTTTGAGACAATGTTAATTTGTGATTCTTCCTGTCTCTAGTTATTCTCATACCAAGGATTTGTTTTGCAGCACCCAAATCCTTCATTGCAAATGAGTTTGGAATTTTATTTTGAGCACATTTATCTCCTACATGTTAGAACCTACAACAAGTATGTCATATATATACAATAGCAATATAATATATTTTCCATCATTTTTCCTTTTGAGATAAACACAATGATCACAGTGATACCTAATATAACCTTGTTCAGACCTAAACCTGTCAAATTTTAGATACCACTTCCTTGGAGCCTATCTTAAGCCATACAAACACTTCTTCAACCTACACACTAGTTTCTCCTTCCCTTTTACCTCATATCCTTGTGGTTGTTGCATATATATCTCTTCCTCCAAATCCCCATGGAGAAAGGTTTTCTTTATATCTAACTACTGAAGATGCAAATCTTCAACTACTACTAGACTTAAAATAGTTCTGATTGAGGTCATTTTAACAACAGGAGAAAATATTCCATCAAAATCAATACCTTTCTTCTGTGAAAACCCCTTCATTATAAGTCTAGCTTTGTACCTCTGTTTTCCTCCATCTTCTTCCTTCAGCATGTAAACCCATTTATTCTACAATATTGTTTTACTTGTAGGCAACCTGACTATGTCCCAAGTCTGGTTATGTGCTAAGGAGTCCATCTCTTCTTTCATGGCTTGCTCCCACTTCTTCCTGGTTTCTACCTGCACTGCTTCTTGATAACATTTTAGTTTACTAGAATCAATCAACAATACATAATATAATGAAGGACAATATCATTCAGGGGGTCTCCATATCCTGGTAGATCTTCTAACACCACTTCCAGCTGTTTGAAGTGCTTGTTGCTATTGTGGTTATTGTTCTGGCTATTGATCATTATGATTTTCAGGCACCATCACTTTTCCTGTGATATCATCAAGCATTGTGTATTCTCTGTTTTCTTTTTCCTGTTTCTTTTCTTGTAACTGATTCTGATACAAGAACTTTTCATTGAATATTACATCTCTACTACTAATGATTTTGTGATTTTCATAATCATATAAGCGATAACCAAATCATTAACACTGTATCCAATAAAGGTACATTTCTTTGATTTTGCCTCAAGCTTTGTTCTATTTTCTTTATTAATGTGGACAAAGGATTCATAACCAAAAGTCTTTAGAAATAAATAGTTTACCTTTTTACTTGTCCATGCCTCCTCTAGAATACCACCATCCAAGGAACTTGAAGGCCCTCTGTTTATTAGATAAACAATAGTGTCTACAAGATTTGCCCAAAAATGTAAAGGCAATACTGCATGCAATCTCGTGCACATTGCACACTCCATGATTGTCATGTTCATCCTTTTTGACACACCATTTTCTTGTGGTGTTCCTAGAACTGTCTTCTCTCTATGAATTCCATTCTCTTAATAGTACCTATCAAACTCTTTGCTACAATATTCACCTCCATTGTCTGATCTAAGACACTTAAACCTTTTTCCTATCTCATTTTCAACCAAAGTTTTCCATTTCTTGAAAGCATCAAATACATTAGATTTATTTCAAATACAATAAATCTGAGTTTTTCTGGTTGCATCATCAATAAGAGTAACATAATAACAAGAACCACCAAGAGATGATACCTGAGCAAGTCCCCATACATTTTTATTCACAAGCTCTAATATTTCAATCTTCTTTTCTTTCCCAACTCTAAGGAATCTGACTCTCTTATGTTTTCCATAAACACAATTCTCACAGAAGTCCAAATAACCATTCTTAAAACCTGGCAGCAAATTCCTTGAGTGAAGAATCTTCATCCCCTTCTCACTCATGTGTCTGAGCCTAAGATGCCATAATGCTGCATCTACTCCTTTAGAAGTTAAAGCATTAACATAGTTAGAAATACCATTGCATAAATGCAATGCTCCAACCATTTCACCTTTTGCTATTACCAAGGCTCCTTTTGTTACCTTCCAAGATTTATCTGTCAAAGTTGTCACACAACCTTCACCGCCTAACTGCCCTATTGAAATTAGAGTTTTCTCCAGATCTAAAACATGCCTCACCTCCTTTAGTAGCCATTGGTTTCCATTCCACAGTTTTACAAGAACCTTACCCATTCCAACAATTTTACAGGGTTTATCATCACCCAAATAGACTTGTCCAAAATCTCCTTGAACATAATCATTGATTTGAATTAGATCCATAAAATATTGTCAAAGAACCATGACTATATCAGGTCGGAACAAATCTCTACGAATTTAGAACTCTGATCAAAAAGACCCCTAAACCAGTGGAAATGGAAACCAGCGTGGAACAACGAGGGCCTTGGTCAAAACATGCTAACCGAGGCCCGTGGAGACTACGCAGGAGGTCAAATTAGCCCCTAGGAGCCTTGGATTGAGAAAATAATGAGGTTTTTGATGCACTATTAGCATAATCGCGTATCATTGAGCAAACTGGGCTGAAATGGGTAAGCCTGAGAACACAGACACATGGCGGATCGAAGGACCGCAGGCGGAAAAGGCAAAAAGCGATAAATGTGCAATGTCAGGACCCACGATCTGGAAACCGGTGGTACTGATTGGGGTTCCCTCAAATAGTAAGTGGTTTTGGATGGGAGAAGAGTGATCCCACTCATCGAACAATGCATGGCAAGCGGAGGTGAGATAAAACCATCATTGGTCACGCGTTATCGGTCGAGCAAGTTAATCATGGGAAATGTGTGTATGGTGTCAGATCTAGAGGCCCCAGATGAGACGGCTGAGATTGCGCCCGATGGAGGAAGCAGAATCGATGAAGGAATATGCCACGATTTGTAAATATTTGGAATCCATTTGACCACCATGGTGGAGAAAGATTTAATCCATGGCATAACTGAAGAAATGAACTAACAAAGTAGGCTGACACTGTTTAGAGGAGGACATGCGGCCACTCCCTGAGCAGTCATGATGATTCTGAATAGCGAACTCCAAGCACAACTGTAGAAGGTGAATTGATAGTGGCAAAAGAGGAACTGAACATGCAAGAGTTCAAATGGCTAAAAACCATGACAGTGAAAAAAATACACAGTCATGTTGGAAAATAGTCCGAGAGATGAGGAAAGAATACAGAGAGACTAGAATCCTGAGAGGAGGACAGAATACACAGTGAAAGAAGGCAGTGAAGCAAAAGTAGAAAAAGGGCAGAGGGTTGAGATGAATAGAGGCAGTGTCAAGCACTAGAGGATTGAGAGATCTAAGCCATCCCATAGAGGAATCTGTCCACACTGAGTACCACATTGGGCTCTTGCCAATGTAGACTAAAAGGTCACAAAGTTGGTAGGAAGAAGAAGATTCTATGTACTCCAATGGCTTGGGGAATTCAAGAACCACCCTGCCAAGCAAAACTTGATTCAGGAAATCTCACATTGAGTCCCCGCATTGTAATTCTCTACTTAAAGACACAATAAAACAAGGCCACCACTGAAGCTAGACTAGAGATGTAGCCTCGGAGAAGAGGGTGAACTCCTTATTAAAAATTTTGTCTCTTTGTGTTTTCTTACTGTATTTCTATGTTTTCTTTCCATTTTATTGTCTGTGTATTGGCAATCTAATCAATCTGTTGCTTCAGTAACACAAAACACACACTAGCACATGAGCGTGTAATACCTTTGTTTAATAAATCTTTAACTGATGTCACTCATATGGTGAATATTAGATCAAGTGGTATCAGAGCTCTAGGCTATAAGGTTAGACAAGCTTGTGTTAGTTTAGCTATTGAATGCTCATAAGATCAAAGCTCAAATTAGGAGAAGGAGAGTTGGTTGAAACTAATCCAGAAATTGGGAGAGTCTATCCTTGGAAGACAATGTCAGAGGAAGGTTCTATGGGTTTGGACCCTCAATTCATATAGAGTTTCCTAGCTATAAAGTCTATGGTAGAAGAAATGTATAGGAACTTTAGAAAGCATAAGGATGAAGATTCATCAGGGTCTAAACAAGATAAAGAAGAAGATGAGTCTCACTCCCATGACCACTCGAAAGGAAAAGCGAAAGAGGAAAGCTTTCTCACACCTCCTAATAGCCCTGTGCATAATAAGAAAGCATCTTTAACTAAGCTAGATGTTAAATTTTATTTGCTTATATATGATAGCGAGTTAAATGCTGAAAAGTTGGGAAATTGGATTAGACAAATTGATGTGTATCACAAAGTGCAAAACATCAACTCAGAAAAGAGTAAAATTCAGTTGGCAATCCTATGCCTAGGATGCACTACCTTGGTTTGGTGGGAAGGCAGAACCCAAGATGATATGAAAATAAATGATAAGATCATCTCTGTCTGGAGTGAATTTGTTACTGCAATCAAAAAGTAGTTCTATCCATTGGCCTACATGCAACAAGCCATGATGAGTTGGCAAACTCTTCGGCAGTTGAAAGGGAAAAGTGTACAAGGGTATACTCAAGAGTTCATAAAGAGAGCATTGATGTTGAGTATCTCATTAGACTCACCAGAGACTCTTTTGAAGTACATTGGTGGTCTACACAGCTACATGAGGCATACCATCCTCATGTTTAATCCCACTAGTATAGATGAGGTATCCGTACAAGCTACTCATTTAGAAGCTAGAGGAAAGAATGGAAATCTAGAAGTTGGGGGACCATCCCAACCCACTGTAAGTAAGGGAAAGGAGAAAAGAAAGCAAAAGTGGAAAGCAAGGAAGGCTAATACTACACAGAAAAGCAAAGCTTCATGCACTCACTATAAAAAGGAGGGGAATGATGATGAGCACTATTGGATTCTGCATCCAGAGCTGAGACCTAAGAAATCGAAGGGAAAGAAGAAGAAGACTATTGAAGCTATTCAGAAAGATTTTGGGTAAAACTCAGGAGATGAAACAATCATTGTAGCCACAGGTATAAAAGGTAAGAATTATGAAGCATCTACTAGTAATCCTGCTCTAACTATTATTGATGAAGAACTTGAGAGAGAAAGACATGAGATTTTTGATATTCGAGTTATTTCCAAACATCAAAATATTTATACTTTGTTTGATAGTGGCTCACAAGTAAATTAGATTTCTGAAGCAATTGTAAGGAAATTAGGATTAACAACTACACCTCACAAGAAACCATACCCATTAGGATGGTTGAATGATAAATCATAACTACAAGTGACTAGACAGTGCAAACTCAAGTTTTCTTTTGGGTCAGCATTTGTAGATGAGGTTGAGTTAGACGTAATTCCTTTGGATATATTTGGAATTGTTTTAGAAAGTCCTTACTTGTATGATAGAAATGCTATTTTCTATAGAGCTAAGAACAAGTATCTATTTGTTAAAGATGGAATCAAATACTTTGTAAGACCTCACAAGCTCAAGAATAATTATACTCTCATAAATTCTAGGCAGATGAAAAGAATGATAAATTCATGCAAACAATTATTACTAATGGTTGTAAAGGAAAATAAACCTGATAAAACCAATGTATTTGAGGGCTATAATGCTCAGCAGCAAACTAATATAGAAAACATTGTTTCAGAGTATGATGTCCTGTTTCAAGAACCTAAAGGTCTACCACCCAAAAAGAAGATAGTACATGATGTTATTTTGCAGCAAGGTGTTCCATTGCCTAACATTGGGATGTACAGGTTGTCTGCTTTAGAGAATGATAAAATCAAGAAGCAGGTGCAGGAGTTTCTTGAGAATGGATTCATCAGGCCTAGCAAATCACCATGTGGGTCACCAATCGTTTTGGTGAGAAAGAAAGATGGCTCGTGGAGAATGTGCATTGATTACCGTGCGTTGAATAAGATAACAATCAAAAAAAATTATCCCCTTCCTCGCATAGATGATCTTCTAGACCAATTGAAGTTTTTTATTTCAATAAGCTAGATTTGCACAATGGATACCATCAGGTTAGAGTGGCAAAGAAAGATGCATGGAAGACTACTTTCAAAACAAAGAAGGGATTGTATGAGTGGCTGGTTATGCCTTTTGGCTTGACCAATTCCCCTACTACTTTCATGATATTAATGAATGAAGTACTCAGACCTTTTCTTGATGATTTTGTTGTTGTCTATCTGGATGAAATTTTCATGTATAGTAAAATGTGGGAAGAACACTTAAATTATGTTAAGCAGATGTTAGATGTTTTGAAAAGAGAAAAACTTTATGTTAAACTCTCAAAAAATGAATTTGGCAAAACATATCTAAATTATTTGGGTCATGTAGTAGGGGGTGGTGAACTAAAAATAGATCCCTCTAAAGTGGTAGTCATTATAAACTAGCCTAAACCCAAGTCTACTATAGAAGTGAGAAGCTTCTTAGGAGCAGCACAATATTGGAGGAATTTCATTTCTAGCATTTCCTTAATTGCAGCTCCCTTACATTCTTTGATAGGATTGAACAAGGTGTTTCAGTGGGGAGGCAAACATCAGAAAGCCTTCGATACCTTGAAAGAAAAGATTAGTACATCACCTATATTAGCACTACCTGATCTACAAAGACCATTTGAAATCCAAATAGATGCCAGTGACTATGCCATGGGAAAAGTGTTGACACAGCATGGTAAACCCATATGTTATCATTCTAAGGCTTCTAATCTTGCAATAGTTAACTATCCTACATATGATAAAGAATTGTATGCATTGGTTTAGAGTGTGAAAAAGTGGAAAAAATATTTAATGGGCAAAGAGACAGTGATACATACTGATCATCAACCACTTCAATATCTACACTCCAAAACTAAGTTGCAGCAATCAAGGCATTACATATGGATGGGCTTTCTACAACAATTTCAACTAGTCATCAGATATAAAAAAAAGCATACACAACAAAGTTGTAGACATGTTACCTAGACCCAATAAATGCATCTACTATACTTAGGCATAATTATGTGCTACATGAAAGCTACATAGAACAATATGGTCAGGATATGGACTTTAAAGATGTATATGCAACTTTGAGTCAGGGAAAAAAGGTAGAAGAATTGGACTATCATGTGAAGGGCCAGCTCTTGTATCATTGTGGGAAACTCTACATTCCACAAACTGAGAGAGTAAAGATAATTAGAGAGGCACACACTTCTCTAATATGAAGTCACTTTGAGGTAAGTAAACAGTTACACAGCTGCAAAGATTTTGTTATTGGCCGAAAATGAATGAGATAGTTTCTATATATGTAAGAGGGTGTACTGTGTGCTAAAAGCAAGCCCAACAAAAGAGAACTAGGCTTGTATACTCCTTTACCAGTTCCTTTTCACCCTTGGGAAAGTGTTTCCATGGCTTTTGTTAGAGGACTGCCTAAATTTAGGAAAGTTCATGATTATCTATATGTGGTTGTGGATAGGTTCAGCAAAATGTGTATTCTGATACCTTGTAATAAATAGATTACAACTGAACAAACTACAAAATTATTCTTTAAATATGTATGGGTTCATTTTGGAGTACCCACTTCTATTGTATCTGATCGAGACATCCGATTTATGGGGAATGTTTGGTCAATTCTATGGGATGTGATGGACACACAACTGAAGAAAAGCACAACTTTTCATCCACAAACCGATGGCCAGACATAAGTAGTTAACATGATGGTGATCTAGTTACTCAGGGCATATTGCAGCAAACATCCTAAGCTTTGGGATGGACATTTGTGTTATGTGCAACATGCTTACAGCAAAGCAAAACACTCTTTTACACAAAGATCTCCTCTTGAGACTTTTTTTGGTTTCGCACCAAGGTCTCCTTTCGATTTTGTCTTTGGTAAAGATACCATAGTTGATTGACACAGTGATGTGGACAAGGCAACTAGGTTCATTGAACAGATCCAGGAGATCCACTAGGCAGTACAAGAACATATGGAAAGGAGCGAGGCCAAATATAAGGCTAGGCATGACAAGCATCAGACAAGCATCAAATGGAGCATAGTTTTCAATTTGAAGACCAGATCTGACTGTATATCGGCAAGGACACTATACAAGGTGAAGGTAAAAAGCTAAAGCCTATCAAGTATGGACATTTTAGGATACTTGAGAAGATTGGTGAAAATTCCTTTCACCTTGATCTATCAGCTTACATGCACATCTACAAGGTCGTAAATGCAGATTTCTTGAGATTGTTTGAACCTTCAATGATCGAGGATCCTGAAGAGAAAAGTCAATTTCCTTTTATTGATGACCTGCTACCTCAATACCTTAATGAGTTGCAAGAAGATAGTCTTGGATAGGAAGATGAGGATGATGCGCAGAGGAGATGTTGAGTACCTCAGAATTGGATTCAAAGGCTTGAAGCCAAGTAGTGCAAAGCGGCTTGAGATTGGACAAGTGAGACAATAGTATTCTTACTTAGTCGATGCTTGAAAGAAAACCAAATTATGGTGGTCCAAAAGCTTTCTTAGTGGGAAGGTCGTGATCCGAATTGGATTGATAAAAGATTGTCAAGGAACCATGATTGTATCAGGTTGGAACAAATCTCTAAGAATTTAAAACCATGATCAAAAACATCCCTGAACCAGTGGCAATGGAAACTAGCATGGAATGACAAGGACCTCGATCAAATTGCACTGACCGAGGCCCATGGAGACTATGTAGGAGGCCGAATTAGCCCCTGGGATCCCTGGAGTGGGAAAATAAGGAGGTCTTAGTGCTAATCATGCATCGCTAGGCAAACTGGGCTGAAATGGTGGAAGCTTGAGCACACGGATGCATGGCATACTAGAGAGCCACCGACCGAAAAGGAAAAAAGTGATAAACGTACAATGGTGGGACCCGTGCTCTAAAAACCAGTAGTATTGATTTGGGTCTCGTCAAATGATAAGTGTTTTTGGATGGAAGCGAAGCGATCCCACTCATCAATTGATGTGTGGCAAGCAGAGGTGAGAGAAAACCATTGTTGATCGTACGTTATTGGTTGAGCAAGTCAACCACATGAAACGTGCATATGGCATCAGATCTGGAGGCCCTAGATCGTATGGCTGAAATCACACCTGATGGAGGAACTGAAATCGGTGAAGGAATATGCCACAATTTGTAAATATTTGGAATCCATTTGACCGCTACGGTCGACGAAGACTTCATCCATGGTGTAACTGAATAAATGAATCGACGAAGCAGGAGGCATTGCTTAGAAGAGGACATGTGGCCACTCCTTGAGTTTTCATGATGACGCCGAACAGGGAACTCCAAGTGCAGCTGCGGAAGGTGAATCAACAATGGTGGAAGAGGAATTGAACAGGCATGAGTTCGAATGGCTAAAAA
>APFE030915987.1:8736-31163 GCA_000404065.3 Pinus taeda
TGTCTCCTTCTCTGACACACACTCCTTTCCACAACTCATTGAAGATGAGGGTGTGTTGTACCATCCGGGACCAGTCAGGATAGTTCTCCTTGCCAGTGAGAACTATTCCTATCACAGAGATGATTGAATGCATTCTGTAAAAGATTACTTCTGCTGATATAAAAAAAAACTTTTGCTGATAGACTAATACTTCTAATGGCAAAAAAAAATTGCTCTTATGAAGAAAAAACTTCTGCTGCTATACAGTCAAATTTTCTCAAAGGGGTAAAAAGATTTTAAAGTCTTTATGCATTATATTTTCTTCCAATATCTCTGTAAAATATCCTTCATAATGCCTCCCCCTTTTCTTCTTTAAACAAAAACCATATATATCTTTACAGCACTAACTTCCCAAAACTCCTCAATATAATAATGTATATACCACCACACTTCCCTTATATGCCTTATAATAACAAACTCACTTAAACCAAATATGGGTGAATGAATACGACTTCACTTAAAACAAATATGGGTGAATGATTATTTACTTTAACGTGAACTATGGGTGAATAAAATATTCACTTTAACGTGAACTGCACACAGTCCAGCAAAGTTGAATTATATTTAGACTCCACACGGTCCACCAGTTCTTATCAGAAATCCGCAGATGGAATAGTATATGAAACAACATATAAAGGCTCATATCAGGCAACATTTAAAACGTATTAGGCAGCATGCATACAAATTCGATATCAGGCATATGAAACAGCGTATCACCCAGTATTTAACAGCTCTCATACTACGCGCCATCCGCTGGACATTTGTACTCCAGCTCCATATCCATGACAAAATGTGGACAGTCTTATGAAAACTAGAACGTAAGTTTGGGAGGCGCAAGTTTGGGAGGCCAAACGAAACCTATCCGGTTTTTTTATCTCCAGCACTGCTTAGGCAGCCAACCGAAGCTACAAATTGCACCATTAGAAATCACGTCTAAGGTAGAAAGGGCTTCAGATTTACAGAATTGCAGTATTGAGATACGATGATGTTCTACACAAAATGATTACGAATCAGAAGGGTTATGAAAACAATTGGCTTCAGATTTGCACGCTCCACCCTCTAATCTGGTTCAACAAAAAGGTATCCACAGAAGCGTTACCGAAGAAAGCGTATCTACCGTTTACGGAGCCCTTTCACCCAAAGCATATCTTCAGGCAGCGTTTCCTTCAGGTGGCAGCATTACCATTTCCTTCAGACAGGCATTTCACTCAGGCAGCATGCATTTCACTCAGATATTTGGTATGCAGCTTCAGGCAGGCAGGCGTTTCCTTCAGGTGTGGGACAGAGGAGCAGAAGGCAGGTAGTGGACAGGAGTTACAAAGCAAGGTTAAAAAAAGAACCTGGGACCTGTGCTCTGATACCATGTCAGGCCGGGAGTAACTCCAGAAAACTGATTCGTTTATTCATTTAGCTAGCTATCTATTATATACATGAATGTGATTGTTCAGTTCATCTTCTCGATGACTGTTCACATTCAATTCCCCCAATCACTGAGGATTAGGTGTCAACATTTTGGATGTATATTCTCCTCCATTATCAGATCTTAATATCTTGATTCTTTTTCCTATAAGGTTTTCCACTTCAGCTTTGAATTCTTGAAATTTTGGAAATGCTTCATCCTTGGTTTTCAGTAAGTAAACCTAGGCCTTTCTTGAATGATCATCGGTGAATGTGACATAATATAGGTTACCTCCAAGATATTTAGGAGTCATAGGGCCACATACATCGAAGTGAACACGTTCCAATATTTCTTTTGACCGTGAAGCACTGCTTCCAAATGGTCTCTTGGTATTGTTTCCTAATGCACATCCCTTACAAACTCCTTCATGATCTTTTTTCAGATTCAGAATTCCATCTACTATGGAACTTAGAGTTGGAAGGATTTTGAAATGTAGGTGACCAAATATTATATGCCAAAGTTCACATGGGCTAATTTCAATGTGAAATAGGGCTTGGGCCACGAGAGACATTAGTATGTAAAGTCTTCCATATCGAATGCCAATGACTTTAGCTTGATCTATACTTGAGATTTACTCCATACAATGACTTTACCATTAATGAAAGCTACTCTATCACCCTTTTCTTCTAGAATTGAAATGGAAAGTAATTTTTTGTGCAAACCTAGAACAAATAGAATGTTGTTGAGGTGAATGTTGCTTACATCTTCCAACTTTATGGAGGTTGATCCAATACCTTTCATGGGATAGCTCTTGTTATCTCAAAGTTCCACTAAATTAGTGGATTTTCCTTTTGATAAGGTCTTCCATTGATTGGAGTGGGCAATCATGTGCCTTAATGCACCATCAATTACCCAATTTTCTTCATCTTGGAATGCGCTAGAGAGAACCGAGAAGAGACCTTCATCCTTTTCTTTGGTGGATACCTTCTTTTGTAGAGAATAGGAAACTCCATGCTTCCTTGATACCTTTCTTGAGATGACCTGCAATCTTCTTGATTAACTTCTTTATTGTAGAGGAGATCTTCATGATGCCCTTAGATGACCTTAGCTTTGGTTCCATGTATAGAATTCAGTAGGGTAGTGAATAAGTTAATTCTCTTTAACTTGATAACTGTTTGTGTTACATTTTTACTTGTTAGCTTTGGTCCTTATTATTATAGTGTGAGATACATCAAACAACTACCAAAACAATAAGAATAGTGACACAATATATAGGCTACAAGCCAGGGCCAAAAACCCTCCTCTTGTTCTTATAGATCCTTCACTTGACGAATACCATGACCTAATGACTTAGAGAAATACCCTCCAAGATCAAGATCAACTCGACCTCCTGCTGCAAGAACTTCGACCTCCTACTCCAGATCCAAAAATTTGTCTTTCGACAACTGTTGTTGCTCCTCTAGAAAACTTCAATCCTCTTCATATGGCCTCCTCTTCCCTTCTCTTGCCTTTCCTTGTGACTTAGGGCTAGTGAGATACCCTAAGTGACCTTCAATTGACCTCCTTTCTCTCTTTCCTCTAAGATTGAACCAAATATAGCCCTAGCGCTGAAACCATAGCTTCGACTTGTACGTGAGAGAGAGAGAGAGAGAGAGAGAGAGAGAGAGAGAGAGACTTTAGCCAAGCACTTCAACTTCCTTTTTCATTTCTTCATCCTTCTCCTTTAGCTTCCTTTGATGTCCTCCCTTCTGCATAGAATGAGATGAGTGTGACTAATGGAGGATGAGTTCCTCTCTATTTATAGGCTCCTTCAAGGGCAGACATGGCTCTTCATGTAGGCCGACTTTGACTACTCCTAGGCTGACTTGATCTTGGAGGTATTTCGACACTTTAAAGACAAAACAAATGTTTCTCTACAAGATACAATGTGCCCATAGGGTCTTCAATATATGACAATGATTCTTAAACCTAGAACAAACCCTAGAAGCACTCAATGGGTGCTTGCCCTATAAAATAAAAGAACTTGAGCATGAAACCCATGCTTCATTAATAATAATTTCTTTTCATTTTATAATTTACAAGAATACATTTCATACTTATGAAGACTGAACCTAGTTACACAATTTTCAACAAGATATTTGTTCAAAAAACAAGAAATGAACACTTAAATCAAATTTACCTTTGTGATGGTCTTTCATCACGACATCTTCCAAATTGCATCAACATCATGTATACATGTTGACATATCTCCTAAAGATATCCATTATCAAGGGTCTCCATCTTTTTCATATTTCCATCAGAGTCTTCATATCTTTCTAGGAGATTTCCTAGTCAAATTTTCTTGGTCTTCTGGATGTTAATTGTCTTTACCATGGTTGCATATCTCACGATCTCTTCCTTCCTCTCTTCACACATTTCATTCCCATGAGCTTCCAATAAGAGATCCTTAATTGTAGTCACCCACCTCATACTTCATATGAGATCATATTATTTTAATTTCATCTAGTGTAACGCATGCCTTCTAACATCCTTTCATAGGTGGAGATTCCGTTCTTTTGATCATGCTTCTCAAGATAGAGAAATGATCCATGTTACCTACAACCATACAACATGACTTTATAATATTAAATACAAGCATACATACCCTATTTACTTTTAGGTCATCTAGGCTTCTTTCAGCAACTTCCTTGATTGAAAAGAGCTCCAACCCCTTGATCTACTTCATCTCCTCTGTCATCATGCCATCATCTCATGAATTCCACAAGTTGGATTTCCTGATGAAACACTTGCTTCCTATCTAGATTGGTAAACCTTTCGATGAAGATTTCATTACAGAATTTTGTATATCCCTATCTAGCAGATGTCACCTTTAGATGTACGATAAGCCTTGTCCTAGATGACTTCTTCCTTCCTTAAGTTTCCAATGAGGTTCCCAAGAGCTATATCCTTCATAGTTAACTATTAGACATCCTTCATATTTCCTATGGGGATGACATGGGCTCTTACTTCTAATGCTTTTCCTCTTCCTTGGACTTCCCTATTTCAACATCCTCCACTTCCTCAGTGAAATGGACTTCTTCTTTATCTTCCTTGTTATTGCCCTTCTTAAGCTTAGGACAATATTTTTTGTAACACTCATAGCATTGAATCTTAGCTATGTTCTGCTTTCCTTTCAACGAATGTCTATTTTTTTCCCCTCAACCTATCTTCTCCTATCTTTCATAAAGACTACATGTTGTTGAATGGAATAGCCTTCTTATCCTCATAGACCATTTTTACCTTGTTCATTAGTTAATTCATTTAGAACAATGAGGATTATCTCTCCCAGATATTGCAACTGAGATCTTATGAAGATAACCCTTTGATACCTTCAATTTGTGTAGATAAAGTCTAAGTGGTATGACCTTTCTTATCATTATCTTTAGAGAATAGTTTTACCAGCTTATCATATATCTCTTTGATGTCTCCAATTCGGCTTATAGGGAATAAGGGAACCTTTGACTGATTTCATAAGAAGCCCCCGATCCCTTTGATCCCTTTCCATGTATTCATATAATGCTTGACCTTTGGATGGTTTGGAGACGTTTCCATTGACATGAATAGTGACTTCACTTTCTTCAAGGACTATGTCTATCCTCCTTTTTCCATGCAAGGAAGTTCAATGACCCAACCAACTTATAGATCTCCTTGCAAAACGAAGTCATTTTAATATGTTAGATTATAGAATGAAAGATACTTAATTGACGTGTGAAGATGAAATCTTCAACTTGATCACTTTAATGGTGGTTGAAGAAGACGTATTAGTGCCCATTTTTGGATTATCTTCTTTCAAATAAAAATCCCTTCTTCAATAAAAGGAGATTGCTCCTTTTATGATGACAACGCCTTTAGATATAGCTTCCTTTGTTGATGGTGATTAATGAGGATGTTTTGATACTTCCTTAGATGATATTCTTCAAGGATAATGAGGGGATCCTTGCTTCAATGAGAGGGATCTTGCCTTATAGCCTTCTTTGGATAACTAACCTTCAATATACTTCGACCTTTTTGGTGGTGAATGAGTGCAGATCTATAAATGTTTCGACTTTCTCCAAGATGATGTGATCTTTGTCCTTGAAGTGCTTCTCTTGGATGTCTATGCTTTGGGCTACCTTTCTTTGTATATCTCTTCAATTTGATGAGGGTATTTGCGATCTTTCAACGAAGACTAGAGAATCCAAAACTTTTGCTGGTGTAGACTTCTTCTTTGATCTAGGGTTCAATGTAGATCTCAACTTTGCTATGAAATCCTTCAACTTGCTCTGATGTCTTTCTCGATATTCGATCCCTGAGTGTCTCTTTGATTGCATGCCCTTTTCTTGACCTTGACAACTTAGCTCTGACACCATGTTGAGAAATTTGGGGCATTAGCATTAGGTGATTTCTCTTAATTAGTAACTGCTTGTGAGTGACTTTTACTTCATTAGATTAGGGCCTTCTAGTTGCTTAAGTTATTAGTGTTCTTCTTCATCAAAAAGTTACCAATGCAAGAACATAAAATCGACAAGAGACACAAAATGTAGGCTATTATCCAGGGCCAAAACCTCTCACTCTTTGAGAGGAAAACCCACACAAATTCTTCTTTTAAACATTGCACTTTGATGAATACCAAGACTAAGACCCTTGACCTAGTAGCCTCTCCAAGACCAACATGCAAGTCCTCTTCCATGTTTTCATTTACTCATTCTCGGTTCCTTCTACTTCAAATTTCACACCATACGTGATCACTGTGACAACCAATTTTGATCATTGTGTTTGTCAAGGATATCAAACTTCTCCTTTAGTAACATTGAATCCTGAAGACATACTACTGAACCATAGTTGCTACTCTTCAAGATACCAATGAGACCTTCTTCCTTGTAACAACAATGAGATCTTGTCACACACTTGTGACCTTCCTCTAGTGTAGCACTAAACATAAGAAAGCCTTGTCATGGTAATCCGAACTTGTTTCCCTTCTAATCATTGTAATATATTCATCCAAACTCAGAGAGATATTTGAACCTTTTGTTGGCTGAGATTAGCCCTAAACAGAACCTTGTTGTCCCTTCCTTATCTAACCTTCCTTAACGGGAATGCCTCTCCAATCATGTACCAGCTCCGAGCTATTTCACTGAACTATTTACCTGAAATTAGAGTGTGATCTGAACTTGTCTTCCATCATAATCATCCAGAAAACTCAGAGAGAGATGTCTGAAATTCGATGTTTAATGAATAGGTCGAGGTGCCTATTTATAGTGGTCTCCCATGAATATAAGTTGAATTGTTCTTATGAAAGGTTGTGTCTCAAAAAGTGAGTTGACATGAGTGTTGTTACTCCATCTTGAAGTTGACATGGAAGAGGAGGACTTGCTCTTGTCCTTAGAGGGCTATTTGACAATCTTATTGACCCATACACATTCTTCATACATGACAATGACTCTATATGACTTTTATGAAAAATCCTAAAGCTCTCAATGGGAGCTTATCAAAAATATAAAACCCCTTGCTCCTGAAACCTATGAAGCAAGGCATAATAATAATTTTTATTTTTCTTCTTTTTCATAATTTACAAAAATCACAACTACATGTATTTATGAAGATCGAACCTAGTTACACTTTTCAACACAAATAAATGCCAAGCGACAAAGATCACAAGAACACAAGATGTAAGCATCATGGCAAGGAAAAAACCCTCAACATGGGAAAACCCGTAAGAAATCCTCCTCTTATCAACTTCAAATGAGACTTCAAGCACCATTAACCCAAAACTAGGCCAACCTACCAACCAAGATATTTTATCCTCCAACAAGGTTTTATGTTAGCTTCTGCAAGATTTGAACCTGTGGAAACCCTAGCCTACACAAAACTTCACATATCCCTACAAGAAAAACTCCATATCTTCTTTCTTCCTTCTTTGTTGGCTGCTTATAAGACCCTCACACCACCTTTCTTGCCTCAGATTAGATTAGATGAATGTACTCCAAGGTATGTCAAATGGAGGTCGAATTCCTTCCTTTATAGCCTTCTTGTGGGCTCGAAGGGTATCCTCTAGGCCAACTTGAAGGGCTAGCCAAACTGATCTTTGATGGACACTAGACATTTCTTTACATAGAATAAAAATTATTTTTATTGTTACATAAGCTCCAATGGGTCTAATAGATCATGATTTCGACTTTGACTCAATACAAAAATTCTAGAGCACACAATGGGTGCTTTGACCTATTGACCAATGACCCAAGCATGAAACCCGTGCTTTAATAAGTCAAATTTTTTCTTTCTTCTTTTTTTGATCGAATACGTAAGAGTTACATCATGACATAAGACACAACAATTATGAAGACTGAAACTAGCTACAATTTCCAACACATCCTCTTATAATTTCTCCTCATGTTTCTAGACTCCTTTTTAATATTATTTTATTAGTGGGGACCATTTTACACTAAGTGGATTTTGTCATCATTTTAGTAAAATAATAATTTTCCACAATTCTCTAATAAAATAATATTTTCTGCCATTCTCCAATAAAATAATACTTGCCACCTTTCTCCAATAAAATATTATTTTCCCCTTTTTAGTTAATATTACCACAGTTGGAAAAAAATACTTAATGATTCTCATGCTCACAACATTAGGGATATTACAGGGTTGGAGCCTCCTTCCAGTTGTTTCTAGAGAATCTCACAAGTTGGAGTTGTTGGAAAATGTAACTATGTTCAGTCTTCATTAATGTACTTCAGTCATCATGAAATGTACTTGTCAAATGAATAAAGAGAAGAAATTTTATTATTGTAACAATGACTTATTAAAGCATGGATTTCATGCTTGGGTCGTCATTATATTAGTTAAAGTCCCCATTGAGGACTCCTCAGATTAATATTGAGTTTATAGTCTCTTGGGCTTTTGAATCATGTAAAAAGGTTTAGTATTGAGTCAAATATAATTTATGTATCCTTCACACCAAGTCAGCCTAGAAGAGATCAATTCGGCCTAATGACACTTATTCAACCTAGAGCCTATAAATACAAGCTAGTCGAAGTCATTTGGAGCATCACATCTCAAGCTAGTTCGATATCCCAAGAGTAGCTAGGAAGTCTAAAGTCTAAAGCGAGGAAGCCAAAGGAAGTGAAAGTTTGGGGAAGTCTAAGGAGAAGAAGAAAATCGAACTTTTGGTGCCTCTCTTTCTATTTCGTGCCCTAGGTTTGGAGATCAAAGTCTTCCAAGTTTCGTTGGTGCCGGAAGCTACCTGATGTCAAAATTTGATGCCTAGTCGAAGTTGTTGGAAAGGAGGTCAAAGATCTGGGAGGCTGACTTGGTGTGGAGACAAGGTCTGGTCTTTGTCTAGGGTGAATAGTCTCAAAGAATACTATTGAAAGGAATAATTTTCTTGACTAGGTTTTCCCCTCGAGGGGATCTTTTCCCTGGCATAGTGCCTACATCTTGTGTCTATTGTTTTTTGATCTTCATACACACATAATATGGTAATTGCTTGATGAAAGATAAGATAATAAAGAAGTAAAAGAAAGCCAACACACTCACAAGTAATTATCAAGGAGAATCAATCCCTAATATAACGACTTTGATTTTCCAACATGGTATCAGAGCTAAGGTCAGGAAAAGTCGAAGATCACTTTGTTGGCATGAATTCTCCCTCTTTGATGAACTATATAAGAATGGGTATCAACACTATTGGAAGCTGGATCAAGAAGGTCATCTAATACTTATTCAACAAGGTCAAAAGTCAAGGGTTTGTGGCTGCTCTTACAGGTTCTCTTAATGATGACAATGCATGGATCATTGATAGTGGAGCATCAACACACATGATAGGAGAAAGTAAACAACTTCATACACTATCAAAGGAACCATCTTCTCATGTAGTGGAATTGGTTGACAACAAAAGCTATATTGTTAGAGGTCTGGGATCAACACCATTGAAGCTAGATAATGGATCAAAGTTGCACCTCAACAACATTCTATATGTTCTAAGTTTGAAAAAGAATTTGCTTTCTATTTATTGTTTAGAAGATAAAGGGGAAAGAGTTGCTTTTGTTGATGGAAAAGTATAGGTTTGGGGAAAAGACTCTAGCATTGATAAAGCTAGCGTTATTGGAGTTCGTGAAGGAAGTCTTTATAGAGTCATTAAACCACCTCCACAAGCTTTGGTTCATATGGAGAAAACTCCCATTGAGATGTGGCATAAGAGGTATGGTCATATACATTATAAGGTCATCCCTACTCTTAGTCAATTGGTGCATGGTATTCCTAATATGAAGTTAGTTCATGAAGGTGTGTGCAAGGGATGCTCTTTGGGAAAACATACAAGAAATCCATTTCATCATAGAGAAACTAGGTCTAAAGAGATATTAGACCTCATCCATTCCGATGTATGTGGGCCCATGCCTAACAAATCAGTTGGAGGTCATCTCTACTATGTGACATTCATTGATGACCATTCTAAAAAGACATGGCTCTACCTCCTCAAAACAAAAGATGAAGCATTTGATAAGTTCAAGGAGTTTAGTGTTGAAGTGGAAACACTAACTAAAAGAAAGATAAAAACTCTAAGGTATGACAATGGTGGGGAATACACTTCTAAGGAATTGATTACATATTGTAAGGAAGAAGGTATTAATAGGGAGCTCATTGTTCCCTATTATCTTGAACAAAATGGATTAGCCAAAATAAAGAATAGGTCCATTGAAGAAGGCATTCAAAGTATGCTCCTGTATCAAGACCTACCAAAATTCTTATGGGGGGAAGTAGCAATGACAATAGTGTACATTCAAAATAGAAGTCCTCATAAGAGTCTTGATAATACAACACCCGAAAAAGTATTCACAGCAAAGAAGCTGAGTGTGGATCACCTCTGAATCTTTGGAAGTCCAACATATATCCATGTTCTAAAGGACAAGCGAAAGAAGTTGGATTCTACAAGTATCAAGGGAATATTCGTTGGATATAGTCTCTCCTAAAAAGCATATAGAATCTACATAAAGGAAGGAACACACATTGAAGTAAGCAGGGATGTCATATTCAATGAAAATCAAGCATACAAGAAATCAAAGGACATTCCTATTGATTATGATGACGAAGAAATTCCCATATTTGAAGAATAAGTAGTTCATCATGAAAATCCTACTACAAATCAAGAAGAAGAAGAAGGACCAAATGAGCCTATTCAATCGGTGGTCATCCCAACCACAAGGAAAATGCCAAATTGGTTAAAAGCCACATTAGAAGATGTTTAAGGACATGAAGCTACGAAATGATCCTTCAAGGAAAGTAAGAGCCCAAAGGGCTATTCTGGTTATGCGGCATATATGACGAAATTGATTGAAATTGAACCACCTACATTCAAGGAAGTTGCACATCAAGAGGTTTGGAAGAAAGCAATGCAGGAAGAATATCAATCCATCATGAAGAATTGGGTTTGGGAGATCATTCCTAGACCTAGTGACAAATCAGTGGTCACATCTAAATGGATCTATAAGATCAAACATGTTGTTGATGGAAGTATAGACAAGTACAAAGCAAGATTCGTTGCAAGGGGTTTCTCTCAAAAGGAAGGCATTGATTTGAAGAAACCTTTGCACCGACAACAAGGTACACAACCATTAGATTGTTAGTTTCATTGGCTGCTACAATGGGGTGGAATATCCATCAAATGGATGTGAAGACCGCATTTATGAATGGGACCACTGATGAGGAACTGTACATTGAACAACTTGAAGGCTTTGAAGTTAATAACAGGGATTCTCATGTTTGTAGACTTAAGAAGGCCCTATATGTTGAAGCAAGCACCTAGGTCATGGTATGCAAGTATGGATGCATATCTACCTAGAATTGGGTTTGGGGTTTGTGAGGAGTTCTACTAATCTAAATCTCTACATCAAGGTTGTGAATAATGAGCTCGTCATTATTCTACTATATGTGGATGATAGGTGTAGAGTGAGGAATTCAAGAATGTAAGAAGATGTTGGCAGTTGAATTTGAAATGAAGGATATAGGACTAATGCACTATTACCTGGGTCTAGAAGTATGGCAGAGACCTGAGGAGATATATCTAGGGCAAGGAAAGTACATCATCAAGTTATTGCATAAATTCAGGATGATGGATTCCAAGTCAATGACTACTCCTATGATCACCAACCTTAAGAAGTTGAGGGGCTTTGACTCTAGTCTCGTGGATCCTACCTCATATCGACAATTGGTGGGTTCCCTAATGTATATGGTAAATGCTAGGCCAGATATATGTTTTGCAGTGAACATTCTTAGTCAGTTTTAGTTGGAGCCTCGTCATGATCACTGGATAACTGCCAAACATATATTGAGGTACCTTCGTGGTACTATACATCACTCCCTAAAATATGATAATAAGGAAGTCAAGCTAATTGACTTCATTGAGTCTGATTGGAATGGCAGTGAGACCAATGGAAGGAGCACTACTGGAGGATGTTTTAGTCTAGGAGCTACTATGATCTCATGGATGAGTAGGAAGCAAGGTTTGGTTACTCTAAGTAATGTTGAGGAAGAATATGTGGTTGCATGTGAAGTAGGAAATAAGGTTGTTTGGTTAAGGAAGCTTCTGATGGATTTGTTCGAAAATTCTCTAGGTCCTACTATGATTAATTGTGACAAGCAAAGTTTTATCAAGATGTTTGGAGATCCCGTGTTTCATGCTATGACGAAACATATCAAAAATAAGTTCCACTTTATTAGGAACTTGGTGTAGGATGGGATCGTGAAGTTGGAGTATGTCTCGATAGATGAACAGGTAGCAAACATACTAACAAAGGCTCTTCCCAATAAGAAGTTTGAATATCTAAGGAACCTACTTGGTTTGGTAGAGATTGTTGATTGTATTGATGACAAGAATGTGGAAGAGATTTGTTGAGGTTTTGCGAGTAAAGCATTACCTGGGAAGACATTTGGCCGACATTTTGTGTTGATGTCTAGGTCCCAAAGTAGGGAAGGTAGCATGGGTCATAGAGCTCTAACCATGGATACACACCTAGATCTTTAGGTTGGTGGTTAGCAAGTAGGCCTGATGGTACCTAGAGAGGCTAAAAGTTTGAGTCCATCTTATCCCCACTTGGATAGATTCCCTAGTAAGGAATCTACTCTGTGGCATTGCAATGCCTAAATTGTTGAGAGACTAATGGATAGATTTCCCTGGTTAGGAATCTAATCGATGGTATTGTGGTGCCTATAATTGTTGAGAGACCAATGGACAGATTGCCTTGGTCAGGAATCTAGTCCATGGCATTGCGGTGCCTAAAGTTCTTCATTGTTCATATAGTTTGCGATCTCCCATTGTAGTTGTACATTATGAATGCCTCCCTAGTTAAGAGGGAGTGTTGGAAAATCTAACTATGTTCGATCTTCATTAATTTATTTGACTCATCATAAAATGTACTTGTCAAAAGAATAAAGAAAATATTTTTTATTATTGTAACAATGACTTATTAAAGCATGAGTTTCATGCTTGGGTCATCATTATATTAGAAAAATTCCCCATTGACGGCTTTTGGGATTAGTATTGAGTTTATAGAGTCATTGTACATTCAAAGAGACCCTTCTTGGGCTTTTGAATCATGTAAAAGGGTTTAGTATTAAGTCAAATATAATTTATGTATCCTCCACACCAAGTCGGCCTAGAAGATATCAAGTCAGCCTAAGGACACTTATTCGACCTGAAATGGAGCCTATAAATACAAGCTAGTCAAAGTCATTTGGAGCATCAAATCTCAAGCTAGTTCAATATCTCAAGAGTAGCTAGGAATTGAGAAGTTTGAAGCCAAAGGAAGTGCAAGTTTGGGGAAGTCTAAGGAAAAGAATAAAATTGAAATTTTGGTGCCTCTCTCTCTGTTTCACGCCCTAGATTGGGAGATCAATGTCTTCAAAGTTTCACTAATGTTGGAAGAAACCTGATGTTGAAAGCTACAACATAGTCGAAGTTGTTGGAAAGGAGGTCGAAAATCTGTGAGGCTAACTTGGTGTCGAGGGAAGGTCTGGTCTTTATCTAGGGTGAAGAGTCTCAAGGAATACCATTGTAAGGAATAATTTTCTTGATTGGGTTTTCCCCTTGAGGGTGATTTTTCCTGGCATAGTGCCGACATCTAGTGCCTCTTGTTTTGTGATCTTCATACACACCTAATATAGTAATTTCTTGATCAAAGATAGGATAATAAAGATGTAAAAGAAGCCAACACACTCAGAAGTAATTATCAATAAAGGAGAATCAAACCCTAATAGAACTTCTTTGATTTTCCAACAGGAACTTCATGTTCATGTAATCCTTAAAGACCTATATTAAAAGTGTTTGATGGTTTTTCTCCCAGAAGGGCTTCCACTTAAAAAATCTCGTGTATTGTCTTTGATGTTGTGCATTGTTGAATGGTGTTGTTAATTGTTCATATGATGTGATGTTGATTTATGTTTTGATCTGACACTAATGTTATTTAATGCTCTGAATATTAAAATTCACTAAATGAAGTGAAATATTGATTCACCCCCCTCTTAGTATTTCCAACAATCACCACTAATCCATGTCATCCTGTCATGAGGCCTTGGTCCCACCAAGGTTCTGACCCTTATGAAAAACATGAGTTTTACATTATAATACTTCACATCAACTATTGGAGTTTTTCCCATCTTGGCCTTTTGTCTCGACCTTCCACATTAGTGGCACTCTAGGGCTCCTAGAGATGGAAATCCCTACATTGTTAAATTTTGGGGATTAATTTCCATCAACTATTGAACAACACCTTAACCCCTTTCCTTGACACTATGGCAAACTTCGAGGCAACTCATATATATATGTGTGTGTGTGTGTGTGTGTGTGTGTGTGTGTGTGTGTGTGTTGATGGGAATTTCCCTTAGGAATGTTGCTATCGCTCTCCCTCTTGATCTTGTGATATACATAAGAATCTATCTCTCCTGAGTTCTAGTACCCATATATACATAGTTATATAAACATATAGGCTGCAACATAAAGTTGACAAGGCTATCTCTCCTTAGCTTATAGTAAGCCCCTTGTTTGGCTCAAATAGATATATACATATCTACATATATCGCTACATATCCTTAGCTTTATATATATATATATATATATATATAATATATTATATATATATATATATTATATATATATATATATATATATATATATATATATATATATATATATACCTTGGCCCGATCATTGCAGACTATAATATGAATACGTAAATATATGTTAACCCACAAAGGCCTTCACCTTTAGCATTTAAACAACTATGATACCTCCCCTACACTTATATAGGATTCAACCCATTTCAATTGACAACTAACTTTTATATATATAAGAAAGAAATACATGCTTCCCACCAAAAATTCCATAATATAGGGCCTATTACCACTCAAACTAGCAGGAGGCCTAAAAGGGACTCCTTAAGGGACAACTACTAGATCAAGGGCAACAATGGAGACTTAGTCGACTGTCACTTCAGCTAAGACTCCCTACTCTTTATAGACTTTCATCAACGGGAGGAGACCCGATATATGGAAAGTCACTTATGATGGATGAATCAACAAATGGATTTGAAGTGCCCTTAGTGATCCTTTTCCGAAAAGGGGGTAAAGAATGGAGCGTACTTGCTCTTCAAGCAAGGTACAATGATTTCTAGGATAAGGAGGGGAGGATTTGAAGGTTAGGTTAGAGGAATATGCCTTGTAAAGAAGTTTTCCAATCCTAAAATCCTTATTGAACTTGAATTTTTGAATGGTTCCTAAAGAATTAACTTTTCAAAGGTATGGGACCACATGGGACCAAGTGGACCTAGCCCATGTTAAGGAGAGAATCTAGCAACCAATGATGTTCTTAACCTAGACAAGGAAGGGGAAAGGATAAAAGCATGAATTTCCAATTAAAAGTGTCAAATTGATCTAATGAGGTGTTAGCCTAGGGAATAGAACGGAAAAGTTTGATATCAGAGCTAGGGCTTGGGTATCTGACAAGTCCACCATCGGAATGGATTCAAATTTGGAGGAGGCCTTGAGGACACACGAGCGCAATAGAGGCTACGAGATCAAAAAATTTCTATGGCTATTTCATCGGTAAAGTGATGCCCTATGTGACCCAACTTGGATAGACCTAGAAGAGAAAGGGAAGAGGTGGAGAAAATGTTCTTTGAGTGATCACCTATTGGTGGACTAGTGTCTAATCCCTTAGGGAGAATCGAGTCTAGGAGAATGATGAGAAAGGAACTCGTATTTCAGTTAATGAGGCCTTAAGGACTACTCCGCATGGCCTTTAGGGCAAGAAGAAGGGACCTCAAAACTTTTATATTTTTCTTTGCAAAAAGAGATGGCTTATCAAAATAAATTCATTGGTAGAATTATCCCTAGGAGATTTCATTCACATACATGGCCCAAACATTGAGAGACGTTGTATAGAAACAATAATTCTACAATTTCGCAATTATGTAATGCAACAATTAGCCCTAATATAGTGAAAATCACATCCATTTGTTGATTCATCCTTCATAAGTGACTTTCCATATATCGGGTCTCCTCCCATCGGTAAAATTCTGTGAAGCGACCTTAGCGATCCTTTTCCTAAAGGGGGTAAAGAATGGAGCATACTCGCTCTTCAAGCTGAGTACAAAGATTTCTAGGATAAGGAAGGAGGATTTGAGGGTTAGGTTAGAGGAATATTCCTTGTAAAAAAGTTTCCCAATCCTAAAATCCTTATTGAACTTGAATTTCTGAATGGTTCTTAAAGAATTGACTTTTCAAAGGTTTGGGAGAGAATTTAGCAACCGATGATGTTCTTAACCCAGACAAGGAAGGGGAAGGACAAAAGCAATAATTTCCAATTAAAAGTGTCAAATTGATCCTATGAGGTGCTAGCTTAGCGAATACAAGGGCAAAGTTTGATATCAAAGCTAGGGCTCGGGTTATCTAACAAGTCCACCATTGGAATGGATTCAAATTTGGAGGAGGCCTTGAGGACACACCAACATAGTAGATGCTAGGAGATCGAAATGTTTCTATGGCTATTTCTTTGATAAAGTGATGCCCTATGTGACCCAACTTGGCTAGACCTAGAAGAGAAAGGGAAGAGGTGGAGAAAATGTTCTTTGAGTGATCACCTATTGGTGGACTAGTGCCTAATCCCTTGGGGAGAATCGAATCTAGGAGAATGATGAGAAAGGAACTTGTATTTTGGTCAATGAGGCCTTAAGGACTACTTTGCATGGCCTTTAGGGCAAGAAGAAGAGACCTCAAAACTTTTATACTTTGCTTTGCAAAAAGAGATGACTTATCAAGATAAATTCACTGGTAGAATTATCCCTAAGGGATTTCATTCACATACATGACCCAAACATTGAGAGATTCTATATAGAAACAATAATTCTACAATTTCGTAATTATGTAATATATAATTAGCCCTAATATAGTGAAAATCCCATTCAATGCATATGGAAAAAGTAAAACAAGAATATAATTAAATGTGTTTACTTACATGTAATAGAACATATCCAACCATCAACATTTTGACAATAAAGAAGCTTCGAGATAGAACACTCCAATCGAAACATACGATCATGATAGATGGGTGAGGGCCCACATGGTTGGCTCAAGTGGTAGAGAAATGGCACAACGAGCTAGTTGGTGGCTACAAGGGGCTGCTGGTTGTCAGTTGAGAACCATCTTGGAGAAAAACATTATCCTAGGGATATCACCCACAAAATGGTAGGTAACATCTGGCTCCAACTAGGACGTGATCTCTCAAAAAAGTGTACAAAACTACTCGAACAGGAAGTCATGAGAACTCCAACAATCTCTTAGTTAACGTAGACCTGTTACCTGCACATATCAACAATTGAACCCATGGGACAACATGTTTTCCACGATGTCTTATGATCGCCCACGCTTAGTGTTAGGTTATAATATCGACAAAAAAACAAAATATGCAAATATTAATTTAAATGCATTTAATCTACCATGAGAAATAGCATATGAGGTTAGTTCTAATGCAAAATCAGCATGTGATGCATCCTACTCTAACATACATAACATACAAAGTCAAGTGTTAGGTATAATCATAGACCTAATGAAACGAACATGTCAATTGATTAATACAAAAATACGTGCTTCCATGATTTTTTTTGCAGTGGACCTGTAATACAAATAGGAACAATGATATGAGTTACGAGGGAGGGAGGTGGGAAAAGAAGAGACCCACATGTCATATAAAGGAACCCTAGAAGAAGGAAAAGACACCAATCATGCTGATTGGATTTGATTCTCCAACCAAGGGATGGAAATGTCAATGACCAAGTATATGAATCTTTGACGAAGAACTATTTCAGGCCTATTATCCTTAGGAGTGAGACTCAAACATGTTTAGGATAATACTATTTTGGTCATTGGGAAAACAAGAAGTGGACCCATCGTCGTATTTGGGGAAAAGCCATGATTCTTGGTCCTTCATAGGGTAAAGCAGCTCTTCATCAAGACTAGGGGAATGAACATCATCACAAACATCTATTTCCAAGGCAGGGGAGGAATGCTCAAACATGAAGAAAAACCATTTATCAATGGCATGGCCTAGGGAAGCATCTTCCTCAATTTCTTCTATATTAGAGTCATCAAAATTTCCCACAATTTCGGATAACTCTTCTTTGATTGAATTGTCGGAATTTACAGGGTAAGTTCCTCAGACAGAACACCAAAGGACACCGCTCACAATTAGATCACAGATCAATACACCAGTATTTTTGACGTGGTTAAAACCCTCAAAGAGGGAAACAGTCCACACCCTGAGCCAACGCGGCCACTTCAAGCAATTTATTAATAAAAGAATGAAAAATTACATAAGCTTCTCTCATGAACGGTTACCCTACAAATGACCCTCCATGCTCTTTAAATAGAGATCATGGACCAATCGGGTGATAAGTCATGGATCAAGTGTCGGTAATACCGAGAAGAGAATGAACTGTCAGATCACTACATACCGTGACCATTGGATTGTAAGTT
Source organism: Pinus taeda (assembly GCA_000404065.3). Taxonomy (NCBI): domain Eukaryota; kingdom Viridiplantae; phylum Streptophyta; class Pinopsida; order Pinales; family Pinaceae; genus Pinus; species Pinus taeda. The sequence goes on from APFE030915987.1 coordinate 27,218, forward strand.
AAAAAAGTACATAGTAAAGAAACACACTTTACCTAACTCTACACTAGACCAAGTTGAACTTAACTATTTCCTATGTGTCGAAATATCCTAACATCCCCCCTTAAGAACAACTTGGGATAGGATTGAAGGATGTACAAATATGACACAATAGGAGAAGGAATGAGGCATTACAACCTATCCCCCCTTAGTGACAACTTCCTGAACTCCAACCATAAATCAAAGTTTAGTAAACTTCGCCTCTGTGAGAGCCTTTGTAAAGATGTCTGCAACTTGATCATTTGTTGAACAATATTGCACTTCAAGAACATGGTCGCAAATGAGCTTTCTGATGAAGTGCATGTGCAGTTCAATGTGTTTGTTGTGCTGATATTAGACTGGATCTTTGCATAGTTGAATGTCACTTTTATTATCACACCAAAGTGAAGTCGAATGTTGCTGTTGAAAGCCAAACTATGATAGGATCTGACGAAGACACAAGGCTTCCTTACTAGCTTCTACAACACCATGATACTCTGCTTCTATTGAAGAAAGAGAAATGGCACTTTGTTTCTTGCAAGCCCATGTAATAGGTCCTGAAACAAGAGTGAACACATAACCTACAGTAGACTTCTGATCATTAGGGTCACAAGCCCAATCAGAATCAGTGAAACCAACCAATAGAGGAGATGCTTCTACACTGTAATGAATCCCAAACTGAACTGTAACTCGAACATAACGAAGTATTCTTTTAGCTGCTTTCCAATGACTTTCTGTGGGTTTTGCATAAACAAGCAATAAGGCCAACAACAAAGGAAAGGTCAGGACGATATGGGTCAGATACAAAATTTTCCTACAAGTTGACAGTATAAAGTAGCATCAAACTTCAGGGGAAGTACAAGTGATGAAAGTTTGGCTCTAGACAAAAAGGGAGAGGGGTTATGTAAAGTCTTCCATGTGAAATGGCGTAGAAGATACACAGGCATACTTGGACTGGGAAAGGGAAAACCTTCCTTGGATTGCAAGACTTGAAGACCAAGAAATAATGCAAGTGTCCTAAAGTTTGTCATTTCAAACTTCTTTTTAAGGATGGACTTCACATGGTTTATAAGGTTGGGATCACTACCAGTAAGGATAATATCATCAACATAAAGAACAAGAATGATAAGAGACTTGCCCACTTTCTTGGTGTAGATAGTATTGTCAGAATGGCACCTAGAAAAGCCAGTTTCTAAAAGAAAGCTATCCATTTTGGCATACCAAGCCCAAGGAGCTTGCTTGAGACCATAAAGGGATTTTGTATGCTGACATACAAGGCTGGAGTTTGTTTGTATAAAGCCAGTAAGTTGTTCCATATATATTTTTTCATGTAAGTCCCCATGCAAGAAGGCAAATTTAACATCCACATGATGGACTTCCCATTTGAAAGAGGTAGCAAGGGAAAGAACAAGGTGGATAGAGTTCATTTTGGCAACAGGGGAGATGGTTTTAGTATAGTCAATGCCTTTTGTGAAAAACCCTTAGCAACAAGACACCCATTATGTTTATCAACTTTTCCACCTAGTCCAAACTTGATTCTGTAAACCCGTTTGCATCTAACAAGTTTTTGTCCCTTTGAAAGAGGAACAAGATCCCATGTATCATTTGCCAATGATGGACAATATTCTTCATTCATAGTTGCGTCCCAATCTGGATGGCTTGAAGCTTCTGCAAAGGTGTCAGGATCATAATTCGTTGAAGCTTGAGCCAATGAAGAAGAGGCTCTATCGAACTAAGAACGTGTACACCATTGATCTGTAGGATCACCTGCAAGAGCACCTACTACATCCCGAGTATCACGGACCCATTTTGGAAGCTGCGGAGCTGAAGGAGGATCCCGAGAAGGTGGGGGAGGAGTGTCATCCTCGCTGTCATCATCTAAAGAAGAAATAGTTTCAAAAGTAGAAGGGATAGAGAGAGGTGGCACATCCACCGAACTAGGCTCGTACGCCGATATATTTTCAACAAACTTTACATCTCTTCTAATGATAACATTTTTTGACTTACATGGAATAAGTCTGTATCCTTTGACATCTTCAGAATATCCAACAAAAATACATTTTTCACTCTTAGATTCTAAAGCTTTATGTTTTTCATCTAGAATATGGACCCATGCTTCACTTCCAAAAACACGAAAGTGACTTACATCTGATTTAATTGAGCTCCATACTTCTTCTCGAGTGATATTCTTTAAAACCTTTGTAGGGGTGCGATTTATTATGTAATTTGCACAGTTAATTGCTTCTGCCCAAGTCCTTTAGATTGAAGCATACAATTAGCCATTTCCTTTACGGTGTGATTCTTCCTTTCAACTACACCATTTTGTTATGGAGTATATGGAATAGTATGTTGCAAATGAATTCCATTCTCAATGCAAAAATTGATGAATTTGTTGTTAACATATTCTCCACCATTATCAGATCTTAGCTTAAGATGTTGATGTCCAGATTGTTTTTCAACAAAGGCCTTAAAGGCCAAGAACATGTTAAATACTTCACTCTTGAGTTTTAAGAAGTATACTCAAGTGCGTCTAGAGAAATCATCAATGAAAGTTAAGAAATACTTGTAGCCAAAGAATGAAACAACTGGAAGTGGACCACATAAATCACTATGCCCAAGCTGTAAAGGGGCCGATGCGTGCCAAGAGGCACGTTTTTAAAACTATCTCGATGATGTTTTTTGAGTACACATCTAGAACAAACACCATCTCTGCAAGATACCATGCGAAGACCTGTCACCATATTTTCTTTACAGAGACTCTGAAGGGAGCGATAGTTTAAGTGACCAAATCGCTCATGACAAAGTTTGCTCACTTCATCATTATGAGAAACAAATACCGAGGGAAGATTTAATAACCCAAAGTTGTTAAACTTATACAACCTTGTAGAATCATTAGCAATGCCAGTAGCTAAAATCTGTCTAGAATCTCTTAGGTCCTTAATTACAATATCGTGAGGTGAAAATTCAACGATTTTACCTTGACTTGAATGAGTTATTTGATAGACAGATAGAAGGTTGTAGGATAAGGTTGGAACACATAATACATCATTAAATTGACCATTGTCTATATGAACAGTTCCATTCCCTATAACACTAAGAGATCTATCATCACCAACATATATATTTTTGGTGTTACAATCATTTAAAGAAGAAAACATGGATTTGTTTTTGGCCATGTGATAAGAAGCTCTAGAATCAATGAGCCACTCATGAGAATTAGAATAAGATACATTTAGTGCATATCCAGACCAAGATGTTTGACAACCACATGCAGAAAGTGTTATTCCTGAAGATGAAGTTGAAGTTGAAGAGTGCTCCAATGGATGTTATGCTTCTTCATTGTTGCTTCTAAATCTCCCATCTTCTTAAAGAATTTGGATTGTAAGTGACCATCTCGATTACAAAAGTGGCAATGTCTATCAGTCTTCTTCCCTTTGTTTTTATTTGCCTTATAATTTTGTTGAAATGATTTTTCATTTTGAGGCTAAAATTGCTTAGGAGTCGTGTTTGGTTTAGGACCATTCTTTTTAGGATACGACTTCTTAGCATTCTTTGAATTTGGTTGTTGCTGGTCGACTAAGGCTTTCTTAGTAGAGTTTCCAAGACTAAGAAGACCAAGGTGTAAGAATCTTTCTTGTTCTCTTATTAAAGAATCACAAAAGGAATCAAAGGAAGGGGACTTGTAGTCTTGTCCTTGAGAAATGAAGGTTTCTCTTGTAGAATGGAAGGTGGAAACAAACACAGAGTTGGATGGTCCCAACTTAGTAAGAATGGAGTAGATAAGGTTATCATATTCTTTCTTAACCTTAATGCCTTCCAAGAGAAGTCTAAGGGTCTTGAACTTGGACAAAAAATCTTCAATGGAAGAAAAATTATTGGGGTCTAATGTAAGCAACTCATTTTCGAGTTGATGGGCTCTAAGTTCATTTTT
>APFE030915987.1:31638-142820 GCA_000404065.3 Pinus taeda
TTAATTCCAAAAACTTTAGTGATTTGTTTCATTGCTTCATTAGGAGTATCAAGTTCTACGATATGGAATCTAAGGTCTGGAGAAATAGACATCCCTATCAACCCACGTGCTTGATCTTGCCTACTTTCCCATTTGGCTACCTTATCTTCATCTTTCGATTTGGTTTCTTGGCCTGAGGCTATTCTGTAAAGATTTTTACTTCTAAGTAAATCCACAATGTAGGACCACAATTGGAAGTAGTTGGTGCTGTCAAGGATAACTTGGCATGGACTTTACATTTTAACATAAACTGAAGTTGTAGATGCTGAAACTAAGTGTTCCAATGGAAAGATCTCGAAAAAATAGGCTGATTAAAAAAAAAACGGCTCTGAAAACGGCTTCCGAATGAAGAAGTTATGGCTTTTTGAAGAAAAGTTGTTGAAGATGCCAACAAAGTGCAGGAATGTGCAGAAATGAATAATAATGTTATATTAAAAAAAATATATATGTCCCCTTTCCAAACTTAATCTAATTAGCTCAACAAAAAGAAAGACTTGAACAAGACCTCTATTCTCATAAAGTAACTTTGGACCAAGTGAGCTAGTTTAAAAGGTTAGTAATTTTTGAAAAGAGGAGGGTTTTTTTTTTTTTTTTTTTTTTTTTTAGTCAACGAAGCTTTGCGGTGCGTGCTTACTTGAGAGAGATCTTTTTTTCCTACAAAAAAAAAAACCACAAAACCCAAAACGGACATACCAAAAAAATAAAACTTATGGTTTGAAGTTAGTTTTACTTGGAAACTAACAATTTTCCTCAATGTTTCTGATTTTCCAAAATCACACTAAGGCATGGTGGAAAAGAGCATATGCATGAGAAAAAAAAAACTTCCTTTCTATTTCTAATTTTCCCAGATTGCACAGAGTCGCGGGGCAAAGAGCATATGCAGAAATGAAAGGTGTAGATTCGGTAATGAAAAGCAAAGAAATAAATAAACCGAAATAAACAAAGACAAAATAACTAGACACAGTAAATAAACATTGTATACCTTCGGATCTTAAATATGACGTAGCTAAGGCTACCGAAAACCTTTTCGCGTGAAATGAAAGGGGTTCCTCACTGGAATAGATGCTCCTAACACAATAGAGCAGTCCTCTCGGGCCAAAAGCAGTCAGAAACAATAGATCTAGGAAACGATAGTCGGATGCAGTTCTACCGGCTTCAGATTTGGATCACCAACAGATGCAACCCTCAAATAGCTCCAATACCATGTAGGATCTTACAAGGTAAGTTCCTCAGATAGAACACCAAAGGACGCCACTCACAAATAGATCACAAATCAATACACCAGGGTTGTTGACGTGGTTAAAACCCTCAAAGAGGGAAACAGTCCATGGCCTCAGCCAATGCAGCCACTTCAAGCAATTTATTAATAAAAGAATGAAAATTTACATAAGATTCTCTCATGAATGGTTACCCTACAAATGACCCTCCGTGCTCTTTAAATAGAGATCATGGACCAATCGGGTGCTAAGCCACGGATCAAGTGTCGGTAATACCAAGGAGAGAAAAAACCGTTAGATCACTACATATCGTGATCGTCGGATTGTTAGTTACAAAAGTACATAGTAAAGAAACAAAATTTACCTAACTCTACACTAGAACAAGTTATACTTAACTATTTTCTATGTGTCGGAATATCCTAACATGAATCGTCTTGGAACATAAAGAATAGACATCTCCAACCACTAGGAAGGGATTCATAAGGACCAACATTATTATTTAGAAGGGGCAAAGCATTTTCTTCTCCCCTAAGCTCATTCTTATGGACTTGAGAAACCATGGGATCTTCATTTCTATAATCATACCCAATTCCCCAATCAACAACCCAAAAATCACTCATGGATTCTTCATTTATTCAACTATCATGACCTTCCTCAGAATCCACCCATTCTTAACTATATATTTGGTGTTGGTTAGGATGACATTCATTCTCTTCTTTAGATAGGAAGGACATTTCATCCTTCATCCATTCTCTTCTTTAGATAGGAAGGACATTTCATCCTTCATCCATTCCCGAAAAATGATCTCCAAGGTATTTACTACATGATTTTGATAAAATGTCTCAAGAAGAAGGTCACCAGTAGCACTCTATATATTCACTCTTCGTGTTACGAAGCCTTTTCAATTGCTCACAATAATGGGAGAAAATCTCTTGGGAGTTATATGTGGCCATCATTTTCCTGCAAGACTTTTCATATTCCATCACCCATTCTTGCAATGTCTAATGGTTCTCGTGGTTGAGATCTTCCTCAATATCCTTAGAGGACATGCTTTCCAATTCATGATTCTCTTCTTTGGCACCATTATTAAAGTATGCATTAATAAGAGACTCTTCCTCAAGCATAAAACCAAATTCAATAACTTCGTCCTCTCGAAGGGCCATATCTAACATTTGGGATATGTCTTCATGATATTGGAAACTTGACCCTTCATGCAACAAGAAGTGTGTAGTCAACATTGGAAGAAAAGGAATGATTTTAGGTTTACATGACTCAAGCCAATCTGTACTTGGGGCAATGGATAGGACAAACAATTCAATTTGGTCACAAGGTTGAGTTATATTTTGCTTTGAAAGGTACCTTATGAACCTTACCATGTGGTTGGCTGTGGAATGTGGATCCCCATCAAACATTGGCATATTCTTCCTGGATTTCGATGAAGGATATCTTGGGGTCCCTGTCATATCTATGGTAGGAATATATGTGGTCAACATGTTGGTGGGTCCTTAATGACATGGGAGTTGCCAGGGTGAATGAAATTTCCGCAAATGCTTGTTTCACCTTACAAGCATTATCTTTGAAGTTCAATGAAGAACTAAGGCTTCGTTCTTCCAATGGAATCACCAATAATGTTATGTCAATATGTCGTGTGGGGAACCAAACACATTTCGTGTCCTCGACAACGACGCCAAAATGTTACCGCTCAAACTAGTAGGAGGCCTAAAAGGGACTCCTTAAGGGACAACTACTAGATCAAGGAAAACAATGGAGTCTTAGCCCACTGTCACATCAGCTAAGACTCCCTACTCTTTACGAACTTTCACCGATGGGAGGAGACCCAGTATATGGAAAGTCACTTGTGAAGGATGAAATAAAAAATGGATGTGAAGTGACCTTAATGATCATTTTCCTAGAATGGGGTAAAGAATGGAGCTTACTTACTCTTCAAGCAAGGTACAAAGATTTCTAGGATAAGGAGGGGAGGATTTGAGGGTTAGGTTAGAGGAATATGCCTTGTAAAGGAGTTTCCCAATCCTAAAATCCTTATTGAACTTGATTTCCTGAATGGCATTTGAAGAATTGAATTTTCAAAGGTATGGAACCACATGGGACCAAGTGGACCTAGCCCAGGTTAAGGAGAGAATATAGCAACCAATGATGTTCTTAACACAAACAAGGAAGGGGAAAGGGTCAAAGCAATAATTTCCAATTAAAAGTGTCAAATTGATCCTACGAGGTGCTAACTTAGGGAATACTAGGGCAAAGTTTGATCTTAGATCTAGGGTTTGAGTTATCTGACAACTCCACCGTCGAAATGGCTTCAAATTTGAAGGAGGCCTTGAGGACACACCAGCGGAGTAAAGGCTAGGAGATCGAACTTTTTCTATGGCTATTTCATTGGGAAAGTGATGCCCTAAGTGACCAAACTTGGCTAGACCTAGAAGAGAAAGGGAAGAGGTGGATAAAATGTTCTTTGAGTGATCACCTATTGGTGGACCAGTACCTAATCCCTTGGGGAGAATAGAGTCTAGGATAATTATGAGAAAGGAACTCGTATTTCGGTCAAGGAGGCCTTAAGGACTACTTCACTTGGCCTTTAGGGCAAGAAGGAGAGACTTCAAATTTTTTATACTTTGCTTTGCAAAAAGTGATGGCTTATCAAGATAAATTCACTAGTAGAATTATCCCTAGGAGATCTCATTCACATAAATGGCCCAAACATTGAGAGATGTTATATAGAAACAATAATTCCACATTTTTACAGTTATGTAATGCAGTGATTAGCCCTAATATAGCGAAAATCCCATTCAATGGATATGGAAAAAGTAAAACAAGAATAACATTAAATGTGTGCACTTACATGTAATGGAACATATCCAACCATCAACAATTTGACAATAAAGAAGCTCAAGGATAAAACGCTCCAATCTAAACATCAAAATTCATCCATGCCCCAATTCATCCTCCAAGAAGAAGTGTGAAATTATCAAGAGAGAAGAGTGATCCAATCCAAAGTGATGATACAAATGAATTCATATCTCTCCTATTTATACACTCATTAGGAGTTCAATTACCTAATTTGAGCCTACATTAGCCCATCAACTAAAATAATGTGCAAATAACTATCTATTGGTGACAAACCCACCAAACTAGCTCACAAATAAAATAATAAGCCTCCCAAGAGGTCGAATGATCAATAATGCATGTCATTGGGCTCTTTAAGAGGCCTGATGAAGTCTATAAGTTCCAAAATGATGAGTTGGACTTCCAAAAGCAATGGACAAGGGATTGGCCCCTTGTTCTCCACATAATAAACCTGTGGTGCTCCCAATGGTTGTGAGGGCACACAAGTGACCTCATGGGTCTCCAAGTAAGCCAAAGATGTCTATAGACCATCTGTAAGCATTCAAATGATGGTGTAGGTGATGCTACATCATCATACAAGTCCTAGGTTAGTAGCCAAGTGCATGGTACATCTGTGCAGTTGGCTGAGAAAAGGTGAACCAGGGGCATCTTCCTCATCCAATAGGTGAATCTCGAGCAATCTCTGAACATCTCTAGGGATCCATGGAGTGTGTTCTATTGTTTTGGAGGCCCATGGTTCTCAACACACACCCTACATGTGCTAATGTAGCCCTATAGAGGGGCCCCCATATAGGGAGAACAAACCCAAGATGGAGACCACCTGCAATCGTACATTAGATCCAATGCGTCCCCTAGCATTCTAGTACAACAAATTTCAAGAAAATTGAGTAAAATAGCATAGAAGCCATGTAACATAGGTGGGGACTTCATAATGGTTTGTCCTTACATAATGGGCTTTGGCATGTGCTAATGTCTCTTTACTCCAAATGGGGTTAACCAGGTATCCCATTAAGTGATTTCTACTTTTAAATAGGATAATATGTCTAAGGCACATCCTTTAAAAGGTGGTGGCATGTGATAAAGAGGTGAATGGAGCAGGGAATGAGAAGGGGCAACCCTCGGCCACATGTTGGGGTACAAGGGTAGCTAATAGAAGGGAATTCCACAAGTGGGTATATAATGTATAGGATGGAGCAGTCGTGGTACATGAGGTGCCCAACCTTGATTTTTCCACCCTTCTTAATACACCTTTTTCCTTTTTATGATTTTTCTTCGATTAATTTCTCGGGGCTCAAGGGGTAAGAGCATGATGTGTGAGATATAGCAATGGATACACCTTTTTAAGGCAATGCGACTCATTGCCCACCAGGGGTTAGGACAATCATGGGTTCGTATATGATGAAGGAGGCTCATAGAACCTGTAGGAACCAAGGTGATGGCCATGATGATGGGTAGAGCTCATGTATTGGCTTTTGCCCGTGTGCTAAATGTGTTTGTCCCAACCATATTTTTCATTTTGTGGTACATTTTTTTGTTGAATGTGGCCAATTATGCTTTTACTTTTATTTTTTATTGCATCAATCTTTGGGGCATCATTCCAGGCCTAACCCAAAGTGTGGACAAGGGAAGATAAGAGCTAGCCCTATGTGGAACCAGAGGATGAATGTTGACACGGGGGGAGAAATGATGAATGGGGATATAATGAGTCGAAAGGGGGCAATATATGTGGATAACGGAACCTGGCCACGCAACCAAAATCAGGGTTTCCCATGAAATACCATTCCTAAAGCCAAATGGTCAGTAAAAGAGATCCCACGGGACTAGAATCCAAGGTTAATATCCAAAAGGGGTCTAGGGGACGAGAGCACATTCTAGCCCATTCTTTCGTTAAATCCCCCCATTAATTCATGCCCAAAAGTGTCTATGATAAGCAAACTACAATACTCAATTACCAAATGACAAGGCATACAGATGAGTGAGATGAGTGAGGATAGGTGGATCTCATGAACCTAAATGTATGCCTTGTGGCATACAGATGGGTGAGGGCCCACATGGTTGGCTCATGTTGTGGAGAAATGGCACAACGAGCTAGTTGGTGGCTACAAGGGGCTATTGGTTGTCCGCTAAAGACCATCTTGGAGAAAAAACTTCTAGGTATATCACCCACAAAATGGTGGGTAACAAGGCCTACTAATATCAAAAATTTTAATGCAAAATCGTAATCAAACAATAGAGACTTACCCATCTCTTATACCCTACTAATTACATTGAATTTAAGCTAAAAAATAGGCATAGAAATTAACCATTCTACATAAACCACTCATGAATTAACCATTCCTCAAAAAATCATATAGGAATCAACATTCCTCATTATTCACACACATGAGATAAGTATTCCTCAACAATACCTTAAGCATCTTGACCACACAATACACAAACACACACACACAAAATCTTAAGTAAATACTTATCCTATAAAAGAAGTTTGGCAACTAAGATTGGGACTTCAACTCTCCACCCAACCTTAGATTGTTCTGCACTGCAACCATTCTTGCGGTCAATCACGCCCGAGCTAGATTTTAGAAATTGAGGAAGAGTGCTCAAAGGAAACTACTCACACAATCAGCACCATTAGGAGTCTAGAGATCCACCTATCTCCACGTAACAACCACACACCTTGATACCCCAATGCCTCTACCCTAAACTGGGATCCCAGAGGACACTGGAACACTACAAATCAACTAACACTCTGAGATAATACCTTATTTTATTCACCATTGTAGTAGGTTTATTCCAGTCAATTTGCGCTCCTACGCTGTTGTTGATGGTGTTGGACCCGCCAACATGTCAAGGGGATCTCGCCAGTAAGAAGTCCCAATTAGACCTCAGACCATTTGGTGTAGCAACCCCAACAGTGAGTCGTAAGGTAATGCATTAACCACGATGACACACAAAGGCAAGTAAGATAACTTTGTCAGTAGAAAGGGTGTGACCACTGCAGCGAGTCAAGGAAGGTGCATGAGAGGTTATAACACAAAGGGCATTGGAATGAGTGCACCCCTTGACAACTTGTATCAGTACTCAGTTGGGAAGGGAACACACAAGCGAAGATGCATCACAAGTTGGAAAGCAGAGCAGTCGACAATCCAAAGTGATGGTTAAACCAACATCACATTGTCAACAAGATTCATATAATTGCATACAAACCAGTTCATACACAAATACGTAAGTTAAACAACATATATCATTAAGGCAACCAGAACAGTCCAACTACAATAACAACATATGCATGAAAATTTGTTGCCTCTTATTATATAAAGAAGTGTAAGTTCCAATCATACAATACATCCATGTAAACCTGCTAGCCCCATCAGAGGAACGTTACAGCCACATCCACCTGCTCCTCCAAAGAGATGAACTAGCTTCGTGCAATGGAGAAGCCAAGGCGCATTACAATATTGTCCAAGCTCTTCCCAAGATAGTCTTATCAGAAGCTTGGCTGACCAAAAGCCTATACAATGAGTTATGAGGGACTATTTATAGCAAAGGGTGGGGTGATCCTTGGCATTCCCCTTTGTGACCATTCAACTACCCTCATGACTCTTCACCTACTCTATGGCTGTTACATCCACTATTGAAACTTGACTTACACTTGACTTGACTCAACATTACAATGCACATGTACCCATGTGAACAATGGCTTGAACAAGCCAAACTAGACATCATTCTGACTTAGACAACTATAGAAGTCCAACTGCTCAACATCCTCATGTCGATCAATAGTAACATATTGATGCCAAGATTGGTATTCCTTAATAGTGTCTGTGTGTTCTATTGTGACATCTGTCTGAAACCTGAACCCTACCTCCATAGTATCCGAGTACACTGCTCGGGCTCCTCTTTCCAACTTGTCTGAAAGCATGTGCATCATTGTATTCAATGTGGCCGGACCAGCAACATACTTGTGCATGATGTCTACACCAATAGGCAAGTTTGGGCTAGTGGCAGTGCGCATCAACTTGTCAAAGTACGAGTCAAGATCCTATCAGACCTACTTCTTTGTCTTCACCTAGATGAGAGTCCCAATTGATGAGATTGCATGTGTGTGCACCACAACATCCATGCTCTTCAATACTCGTGCATGGGAAGCCTGTATGCTAGTGATGAGTTCTGGTAAGGTCCTCATAGTTCCAGATCTGACTCTGGATACGTGCTTGCAGCTCGACCGCATTGGCCATCATCATCTTTGGCAAGTGAAGTGGGGCTCCTTTGTACTTCATCATCTATGCTTGCATGTTATCAACAGCAGTGTGTATGTTCTTCAAGATGTGTGCTCTTCTAGCACATCATTGTTGCCATCCATGGAGATGGACGACTGCTTGGTGCACGGTACCAAACTTGGAGTACAATGCTCCCATAACTGTGTCAAGGAACAATACTTCATCTAGTATTTTCTTCTTCAGTTCAGCTCAGGCAGACATTGTCACCAAGTCTCCTCCTTGCTTAGCCACCTGTAGTTCCTTCGCCATTCACTCATTCTCAGCTATGAGGAAATGAACACTTCAGCTAGTGGCTTCGGCATACACTCTAGTTGCATCGGCCAAAGTAGCTGGATGCTTGTGCACATCAGTCACGATCACTTGTTATTCAACATGAGTAGGGGATGTTTGGTCCTCCGGAGTCAGTACTCTGTGAGATTTCACAACTTAGTATGATGAGATTCGTCAAAGGGGATGTTGTGCACCTCTACTTCAAATTGACCACCAAGGATCTCAGTGCCTCCTTGGTCATTTGAGACTTGCTCATCATCTGAATGCATTGAAGCGGGTGAGATGACCTCTTTGTGGTGAGGCATGAGGTCGATGTCCTATTCCAACTCCTATTGCTCCATGTCTGCATCCAACTATTCAAGCGCTTGTTCTATCTCATGAGAAAAGTCTTTCCCCTGCTATGGTTCACCCTGTTCGCCTAATGCCATCTGTTCAGATGAATCAACTATTTGTACAGGCGATGCTTCGTCTGTCTGCACATGATGTGCCCCCTGCTGTATTTGTTGTTTCACTTCCTTCTCCTGTTGGCACAACTCTGGTTCTTTCTAGAGTTGCTCCCTCATCTCATGCAACTCCTTTTCTGCTTCTTCCATTCTCTTCTTATCCCTCTACCTTCACGTAATGCGCTTGTCGCGCTATTGCCTCTTTGCCTGAATAGCCATAGCTGCTTATTCTACAAGTGGATGTGCTCGAAGCTTGCAGCTTTTCTCCTCCTCCATGTGGTCAACAATCTTCCTCTTCCTTTGTCGTGCACATGTGTGCTTGGCTTTGCTTCCTCTGCTGCTGCTACTACTGTTGGTGCTCTCCGTGATGATGCTTCATTCTGCTTTGCTAACCACTCCACGGTGAAGCTGACCTGTTCATTGCATCTGGAGGAATTGTAGCATACCTCCATGAGTCTTTCTCAGCCCAATGAAATGCCCCATGGATCCAGTTGAACTGAACTCCCACGCAGTGATCCTTCACAATGCAATGTGGGTCATACGGGTTGAAGCTTCGAAGGTCGAACGAGTACTTCTTCATCTGTTCTGCTTCGACATCCACTTGCTTGATACTCCGGATCTCATATAACCCAATCCTCAACGAAAGAGCAGGCCAAGGTGCCTTATTCTTCTGCTATAGTCTAGCTGTCAATCCTGCCGAGATGTGATACACTACTTCCTACATGAAAAGTACATCCAAGGCAAACTTTGGCAGAACATGTGGAGGCTTCTCCCACTGAACATTCAGATGTAAGTGTTGGACAATGAGGCATACCAATCTGCAATGCCTAACAACGGCTCCATTGCTTCCTTTGACATGCAGGGTGGATCCTATTCGAATATCATCCTGTATACTGGGGTGACAAAATGGTCAGACAATTGTATGATTACTCCCATGAAGTTGTATTCGGACAACAACTTGAAATATGTGTTCACAACAGTCTCCGTCGGTGACCATGCCCACTCCAAGCCTGGGAACTCATGTCAGGCATAGACTGCATCTAGAATGTAGGCGGACATGTAAATCTATGCATGCATACCTTCGGGTGACTGTTGAGCCTTTGTGACTTGTTCCTTCAGCTAGTGAGCCAGTATGGCAGACCAGTTGCATGGTCTTCCTTCTCTAGCCAGTTGGTCCAGTGCGATCACCCAACTCTGAGGAAAGGTTTTAGTGCTTGCTTGGCCACAGAGTCGACATGCGAATATGACCAAGTATTGGTACGCCTTTCTCAATATCTTCATCTTGTAGATCTGATTGGGTGTCATCTTGAAACGAGTTGGCTCCTTTAGCCAATCCTTCAAAATGTCTCTAGATGTAGCTCTGTTGTTGGGCAAGCTAAATGGAGGACTCATGATAGTCACAGGCTTTGATATCTGATACATCTCATCATAATCTCGTGCCCAGAAGGTTGCAAGCTTCGTCCCACTGACACTGCTCAAGGTCATCGTCTCGGGATCAGTGTGAGAGATGATCCAGTGAATCATGTCCGCGCATGGGAACGCGAGGTATCTACAAGCAATCTGGTACAAGTCAGACTTGTGAATGTTCACGTACACCTGACAGTCTTCGAGGTCTTCCCCAAAAGTGTCTGCAAATGTTTCATTAACCTCTTGCCACTTCAGTTTGATGTCCTTGTCTAGATACAACTTTGTATCTTCAGAGATCGACAGACTAGAGGACACCTGCCCAACTATTGCTCCAGATACAACTCCATTAGTGTCATGTGATCTTGTTCTCTTGGAAGCCATTGAGACAAATGAACACTTAAAAGATTTGGAAACAAGAAACATGCATGGCAAGAGATATGTCAGTGAAAACAAAGCAAATCCGGGGAAGGATACAACACATACCTGGGAGACTGATGAGAAAGATTGCGCAAATTTTACTGGGAGGCTAGGTGACTGGTTGCCAAAACTGTGCAAAAGGCATTCTAGGTTTTCTGGGAGGTAGGACTGGCTATTGGATCTGCGAACAATCTAGTCAGGCAGTTGGCTGCTAGGATTGCGCAATGTGCAATTCTAGCTGGGAAGCACTGCTAGCCCAAGGACAGATTTGCGCAATTTCTTGGGCCAAGCAGCCACCGTCCTCCAGAAATGCACAAAACAGTCCTCGAGGCTAGTGTTGGGCAGGAATGCGCATTTCTAGAGAGGAAGGTGAGCCTTCCTTCCCCAGATTACATAATGCAGGCTTGGTGAAGGCAGAGTCCAAGCCACAGTTGGGCCAACTCGCCGACAGGCAACTGAAAGCAAATAAAACAGTGAATGCATGGCGACACTAAGTGATAGCAGAAGTGATTGACAATGCATGCAAAACATGAATGAAAGATTTGCAAACAAATCAACACACATGTGGGTGAGGCAGTTCGACGATTGGGCAAACGTCCGTGCAAAACAGTTTCAAGCATGCGACATCAGTGAGATAGCAACAAAAACTGAAATCGAGCTAGGACAAACTAGTATACATGTAAGCAACATTAAGCATTCAAAGAAATCAAGCAAACAACACGCACACAAGCGAATACATAAAAGCGACAAAAATGTTGAAAAAGACAAGTTGAGGCCACTTACCCATGAATAGCAGAGCGGATGTGTCAAAGGGTCCTGGATGTCTTGTGGGATCTCAGAGCTCCAAGATCGATGTGAATGAATGAGCTCTAATGCGTCGAATAAATAAGTTTGGTCACATGACGCGCATGCCACAAATCTAGGAAAAAGTGACACTTAGAGGAAAACTTCTAAAACAACTTTGCATGTAACCCATAGCTGCTAAAAATAGCTCCTTGAATCATGGGATGCCTTTTTCATGTTGCCTCTTGCGATTCTGGGAAGAGCAAGTCATGCATGCATGCAAGTCAAGTTTCCTCTCTCCCGGGTGGAACTAGTCAACCGGATTGTTCATGCATGCAGCTGCTCAACTGCTTGGGAAAAATGTGCATTCCTAGCTAGAAGCTAGGCTGACTACCCAGGAGGATTACACAATTTCTGGGCAGAGCAGCTGACTGCTGCCCAGATTTGTGCAAATCCTAGGTTGAGCAGCCCTGCTGGGAGTGTTGGCTAGTAGGATTGCGCAATCCTGGGGCCCAGTAGGCTGCCAAAGAGGAGTGCGCAATTTCTAGAGGGAAGGTTGCATGCCCTCCAAAAATACGCAATTTTCAAGGGGAGGCTGCTCAGCCTGTAGCTGGACCAAGTCCGGGTGAACAACCTGTGAGGAAAATGGATTAACTATGATCGACAGGCTACCTTTGTTTGAGGGAAACGCTAAAGCTTGAGTACTTGACGAATTAAGACAAAGCGTTGTGAAAGGTTGGTAGGGAGGCTCCAAAATAGGCTAAGGCAAAATTTTGGAGGGTGGTTGTAGCTGCTACAACAGCTTCTTATCTCCTCGTTATACCTTTGTGCACACTCCCTTGAGGTTGAGTTCTCTCCTCTAGTGCATATTCCACCCATTTGTTTTGTCTTTTGTAATGTCCCCTTGCCCCAAGCCTATATGCTTTCTTTCCTATTGTGCGCACTCTACTTCTTTGATGCCTCTCTGTCATGTGCTCTTCCTCTACATTATGTTACGCAATGCCATTTTTCAACTCCTCATAAGGCTTTCGCCTCTACTCTCCCAATTCCTCCTTGTGCCCTTCCTAGGAATACTCTCCACCCTTTTTTCTCTACATTGGGTCTATGTTTTCTTCTTCCTCATACCAAGCTCTATTCTTGTTGTCTTATGCTAAGTCTCCCCTTCACAATATGTGCTTCCTTGCCTAACTACATCATGCCACCATCCCTAGGGGATTTCCCACCACCTTTCCATGATGATTGTTTTAATTGTCTTCATGGTGGCATGTTGTCAAGTCATTTTCCACCAATTGCAACTGTGTGTGGTTATGGGTGAGTTGGCATGCCAACTCCCCATACCACCTTGTTACCACTCCTTCCAGTATTGTTCAATTTCATTAATTTATGTCTCTTTTTCTTGTGGACTTGCCCAAAAAGCATATGGGTGTTTCCCCTCTTCCCTCATCTTAATTCAATGTGCAGTCAACCCATTAAGGCACACCAATCAACCTCCCATGATTGTCATTAAATGTTTGTCTCCTCCTATTTCCAAGCAACCTCCTCCCCAAGCTCTAAAATTTGTGTCACATATCTCATCCATTTATTTTCAACAAATAACTACAATATTTGAAAAAGGGGACTAGCCCAAAGGGGTTGTCACACATATGATCAAGGTCAAGTGTGACAAACCATTTGGTATTTAAGCTCATTAGGCTTCTATGCATTTTGTTGACACCTAATCAGAGGGATTGGGTGTACAGGTATAATTAATGTAAATAAATAATAGCGAAGATAGAGAGTTATCGGGAGATTAACCGAACAGTCACTCCCTCTTGTATATAATAATGAACAACCTAAATGAATAAAATGAGTTTTGATTTGAGGAGTTACCTCCTGGTCTGACATGGTATCAGAGCAGGTGCCATTTTTTGGCTTCCTTTTTAATTTGTAAAACCTATTTTGCTTTGCCTTTGTTTTGCATCTTTTGCAAGCTGACATTTCTGTGAAATCCCTGCGAAATCTCCTTTATCGTTTAATACATTCATTGAAGTGCATTGCATTGGAGCTAGCTATTGATGCTGAAGGTGCTGTAATGACTTGAATTTCCTCCTACTTTGAGTATGGTATATATACCCTTCCGCAATGAAGAACCATATATCCTTTTTCGTATTCACATATATCCTTTTTCGTATTCCCTTGAGCCGGATCTCAAGTATTATAAACCCATATATATAAATATCATCGGGTGCCTTTTTAATCGCATATCGCAAATCTCTTGCCCCGATCAATATCGTTGCATGTTTGCAATGCAATCATACCCTTCATTAAACCCGCTCGGACATAGTTCCCAAGGTTTCACTTCATCTGGCTCGTTCTCGACCATTGATCTCAACCTCCAAATCCAACGTCTGACATTGATTTCGGGGGGGGCCACTTGCATGGCGGTTACCCACTCGAAAAGTGGCCTTTAATCTCCACCGTTGATCATCACCTCCAAATATGATGGTTTATAGGGATTACGGGTGCATTAGTTGCACGAGAGTTACCCACCTAATACGAGTGGTTTTTCTCTCTCCCCTAGTCGCTATGTGTCAATCGCTTAGTGGAATCAGGTGCTCCTCTCTCAATACCACTTACCGTTTTTTATCCGCCCGAAATCCCACTTGTAACCCGAAATTCGCCTTTACCCGTGGTTATCGCCCCAACTTGTTTTGTTTGTGATAACCGTTGATTGCTTACCATCGATGGCCCTCCTCCATTCATCTCCTCCTCTCATCTCCTCCGTTCATCTCCTCTGCTCATCTTCGTCGTTCATCTCTACCATATAGAGCAACAAAAGAACTACAGCTATAATCAGACTCTGATATTCGAGTGAACGTTGAATGTTGTTAAGTTGAACATTGTCGGTATAACAATCATTTTACAAGTAAAACTTTGTAGCAGCAATACTTTTCTCCACTGAACACAAATTTTACAATACATTCAATTATATCTATTGTGGGAGAAGTTCTCAATGGAAAGGAGAATTATCCTGAATGGTCACAGAAACTCAAACACTCTCATTTTTAATGAGCTATGGAAAGGAGTGTGTGTTGGAGAAGCAGACGAAGTGCCAGTCCAGCCTACCTCAAACAAGGAGCTCGCCATTTGGGAAAATAAGAACAGCAAAGCCTATGCATTGATTGCAACATCAATAAATGAAGAGGTGAGTCAACACATTTCGCCATTTTCAAATGCATTCGAAGCCTTACAAAATCTGAAAAAAACTCTATGACTCACACTCTGCACTTGAAGTTGTTCAACTCATGATTAAACTCTTCACCCTTGAATTACAAAATAATGATCCTCTTGCTCTTGCATCCGAAGTAAAATCTATAATGCATGATATCAATGTCACTAAAGTTGTATTGGATATTCCTCTGATCACTTTTCTCAAGGCACTTTATCCTACTTACTCCAATTATCTTGAATCATTGCAAGCAAATGAAAATCTCAAAGATATTACCTTTGACTCCCTTGTGAAAAAAATTGTTGAAAGAGAGAAAGATTTTGGGAAGAAGACAACCCCTGAATCTTTTGAAGAGGTTGTGTACCTTGCTCATAAAGAAAAGAATCTTGCCCAAGATTCTTCTAGAGGAGGAGGTGTTCGAAGAGGAAGAGGAAGATATTTTAGAGGCAGGGGGGCAGACACTCTGAAGGAGAAAAGTCAGATTTTCACTGCATACGCTGCAAAAGAAATGGATCACATGATGCCTCCACATGCAAGTTACCTTGGGACAAAATTGAGCAGCAAACAAACCAACCCAAAGGTAAAACTAATGACACAAACAAAGGTAAAGCACCTGAATCCGCTCATTATGTTGTGGCACAATGTAATATTGGAGTAAATGAAGACTTATTTAATGCTTCACTTGTTTTTTCGAAAAATGATTGGTTGCTTGATTCAGGAGCAACTTGCCACATGACTCATAGAAAATATTTTTTTGAAGAATTTATTAACAATGTTGATGGAGCAATATACTTTGCAGACCAATCAAAACTCAAGCCATCAGGGCTTGGCACAATCAAGCTTAAATTGCCTGGTCTTCCAGACTTTCTTCTGCATCATGTTCTATATCTCCCACAACTGAGGAGAAACTTGTTGTCCTTGGTCCACATCTGCCAGTGAGGTCACTCCATTCATATGTTTTATGGCAAGCTTGAGGTGAGAAAAGCATTTGACCACTCACTTGTCATTACAGGGATAGCAGAAGAAAGGCTTCTCAAGCTACAGGGTACCTCTGTCTGTGCACAACATTTCTCATACAATTCTCATTATGAAGAAGGTAAATTTCCATCAAGTTTATTATGGCATGCTAGATTTGGACACTTGATCTATGACAGCCTCCGCTTGTTGAAGAAAAATGTTGTTATTGGTTTGCCTACAATTCCTAGGAAGCTTAAGCAATGTGATGCTTGCATTCTAGGAAAGCATAGCAAACAGTCCTTTCATGATTCACACTCCAGAGCACATAGAAAACTTGAACTCATTCATTCAAATTTATGTGGTCCAATACATGTTCCTTCTGCAAATGGAAATAAATATATGATGACATTTATTGATGACTACACCAGAATGTGTTGGGTTTATTTATTGAAGAACAAATCTGATGCTTTTCAAACTTTCAAGAACTTTCATACACGGATTGAAAATGATGCAAATCTCATATTGGCTCTATTTGCACTGATAATGGAAAAGAATACACTTCAAATGAATTTGAAAACTATCTTCGCCAACATGGGATCAAACATCAAAGAAATGTGCCTTATAATCCCCAACAAAACGATGTAGCTAAAAGAATGAATAGGACAATCTTAAATATGGTATGCTCCATGTTGTTCTTCAAAAATGTAAAAATGATGTTTTGGGCTGATGCAATTCTATGTGTTATATATATAAAGAATAGATGTCCATCTAATGTTATTAGAAACAAGACTCCTTATGAAATGTGGTATGGGCACATTCCTTCGGTAAAGCATCTCAGGGTCTTTGGTTCTACCTGTTATGCCTTGATACCAAAGGTACATAGAAACAAACTTGGTGCAAGAAGTCGTAAGTGTACCTTCCTGAAGTATTCAAACACCTCCAAAGCATATCGTCCCTATGATGAAGTCAACAAATAGTTTGTTGTATCTAGAGATGTAATCTTTCTTGAATCATCCAAAACTGAAAATGTTGTTGAAAGGCAACTTGATCGCTTGGATAGATTCACAAATGCAAAATCATTTCAAGAATTTGATAATCATATTCCACATCTTGAAGGGGGGATTCCTATACTAGATCAACCTGTGGGATCTTCTTTTGAAGCACTCTCTCCCCTGCATGAAACCCCAACAACAGATGATACTTTGAGTGATGTGATTGACAGAATTGGAAGACTCAATCTTGATTCAATCCCAACTCAATCAGCGGAGCAGCCTGGACCATCAGAGAAAGGTCCCTCAAAGTGGCTGACAAAGACACTTGAAAGTATTCATCGTGATGAGGTTGGAAAGACAGGAACTAGAAATTCAAACTGCAATGGAGGTAATGTAGATGACTCTGATTCACCTGTTGATATGGATGTTTCTTATGATTGTGAATTCAATTTGTCTACAGATTTTGAACCAACTTCCTTCAAAGAAGCTAGTTCTCATGATGAATGGAGAGAAGCAATGCAAAAGGAGTATGATGCCCTGATAAAGAATGTTACTTGGAAGCTGGTTGATCCTCCATTGGGAACTAAACCAATTGGCTGCAAGTGGGTCTACAAGAACGAGTATAAAGCTAATGGCTCACTTGACAAGCACAAAGCCAGGTTTGTGGCAAAAGGTTTTGCACAGAAGGAAGGGGTCAATTATGAGGAAACTTCCACAGCAAAATGGGCTACCATCCGAAGACTCTTTTCCCTAGCAACTTAGAATGGTTGGAAAGTTCATCAAATGGATGTAAAAACTGCTTTCTTGAATGGAGATCTAAAAGAAAATGTTTTTATGTCTTAGCCTGAAGGATTTGTTGTGAAAGGACATGAACATAAAGTATGCAAACTTGTGAAATCCTTGTATGGCCTCAAACAAGCGCCACGAGTTTGGTATGAAAAACTGACTAAGCATCTTCTGAAACTCAATTTCAAACATTATGATCTTGATGATGCAACTTTGTTTGTCAAGAAAGTTGGCAAAACAGTTGTATATCTTGTGGCATATGTAGATGATCTTTTGATGACAGGGAACAATGAAAGCTACATTGCATCCATAAAGAAGGAATTAAAAAAAGGTTTTGAAATGACTGACTTGGGCTATGTTCATTACTATCTTGGTATTGAAGTAACTCAACA
Organism: Pinus taeda; assembly: GCA_000404065.3. Lineage (NCBI taxonomy): Eukaryota > Viridiplantae > Streptophyta > Pinopsida > Pinales > Pinaceae > Pinus > Pinus taeda. The sequence continues at coordinate 49,695 of APFE030915987.1, forward strand.
TCCGAAGTCCATATTCCTTTCTCAAAGAAGTACATTGGAGATTTGTTGAATAGGTTTGGCATGACTGAATACAATCCTCTAACTACTCCAATGGAACAAAACTTAAAGCTCACATCCATTAAAGGAAAAGAATTTGAGGATGCAACAAAGTATAGACAGCTTGTAGGAAGTCTCAACTACCTAACTCTACCAGACCAGACATTTCGTTTGCTATTGGAATCCGATCCATATTTATGTTAAAGCCTTGTGAGGGACATTGGTCTGCTGCAAAAAGAGTTCTAAAGTACTTCAAGGGAACTAAAAACTTTGGAATCAATTATACACAGGTGGGCGAACTCAACTTGATTGGATACTCTGATTCAGACTTCGATGGAGACAAAGAAAGTGGGCTATCTAATTCAAGTTATGCTATGAGTCTTGGATCAAGAACTGTCTCTGGGAGATCACGCAAACAATAAATTCCAGTAGATTCCACAACAGAGGCAGAATATGTGGCAGCAGTTGAGACAACAAAAGAAATTGTGTGGCTCAGGAAAATTCTTGAAGATTTGCAGGTAAAACAAGTACAATCGACTCCACTCATGATTGACAATACCTCTGCAATAAAGTTGGCCAAGAACCCAAAGTTCCATGATCGAACAAAGAACATCAATACTAAATATTATCTGATTCGACATCATGTTGAGGCCCAAACAATCCATCCCTGCCATTGTTTAACTAATGAGAAAATTGCAGACATCTTCATCAAAGCACTTGGAAGAGAAAAGCTTGAAAGATTCAAAACGACGCTTGGACTCGCCAACATCCCTTCATATTAAGGGGGCGAATGTTGACACCTAATCAGAGGGATTGGGTGTACAGCTGTAATTAATGTAAATAAATAATAGTCATTGGGAGATGAACCGAACAGTCACTCCCTCTTCCATATAATAATGAACAACCTAAATGAATAAAATGAGTTTTGATTTGAAGAGTTACCTCCTGGTTTGACACATTTTCTCAATTGAATCCAATCATCTAACCATGCCATTTTCTTACGATTACTAATAAGAACATTCCAATAAATCCATGGCAAACCGAATTGATGTTTTCCTACTACATTGGCCCATTTGTCATTAAAATTTCATGAAAATATTGAATGTATTTTGCAGCTAAACTGGTTAGTAATGGCCATATATACATCAATTCCCAGGCTCATTTTTGCTACCCATCTAAGTTTTATAAATTTCTATATATTGTTTGAATTGAGAACTTCCTAGTAACGTGATATGTGGGTCAATAAAGATTGTTTACCAATCTCAATTGTAATTTCAAGCACAACACAGCATTGTACCAGTTGTATATTTACTCCATCTTTGCTTCACCCAACATTTACAAGAAGCATCTCAATTTAACACAAACATTGATTTCAACCCTATACATATTTTATTGCCTTTTCCTCCACATGTATGTGATAAGGTGTGGGTCTGTGAGCATATCCTCCCATGTTTACACATATCCCTTCACATATAGCTTAAAATACGTTTTACCAACAAGTATTATGTTTCCAAACAAGTGTTATGCTTTCAATTAACATCTTCCCAAATTCTCGTGATCTACCATATTTTCTTCATTAGAAAGTTATTCATTCTCAATGTGTAAAATACCAGTATTGCACTATATTAATTTGGCAACTCAGGGACAAATTCCCTCCATTGGGCATTATTCCTCTTTCAAAGAGACCTAAAATTGACCCTGGAAGCAGTCAATTTGATCAAGGAAAAATATATTTTTTATGAAGCCCACATTGGCACAAAAGTTAAGGTCAACCTAAGAGGCTAATTAGCCCTCCTCCATCACCTATAAATACATGTCATACCAACCTCATTTAGACACACTCATCAAGCATCTCTCTCCTCTTTTCATTGGTTCATACAACTTTGAAATATTGTAGGTCAAGTTCACATGTGCGAGGGTCTTGAAGGCAATTTTGTGTTGCCTTATTTGCTAGAGGGTTTGACATTTGTTTGACCGAGTTTGACTTCATCTTTTGACTTGCTTTGACTGGAAAAAATCTGATTTCTTGAGGCTAAATTGATTGGCACAAAAACTGATTTGTTCTGGCCTGTTTGATTGGCATTGACTACAGGGTTGATCATGGGATTGACTGCAAAATTTCTCTCTCCATTGATTGAGTTTGATTGGGTTTTCTTGGACTGTTTTGGACTAAATTTGACAAGTAGTTGAGGCCACATTTATTGTTGCTTTGACTGAGCTGATTGGAGGAGTTGACAATTGACGTTGTGCACTGGTTAGGGCTTGTTTGACTGTTGTAAAATTGGACAAAAATTGCAGACTTTAACAGTGGACCAAAGTTGACTTTTGAGGCTCATCATTGAGTTGGATATTGGTTTATCTATATTGAAAATGGGTTATAATACTCTGTGCTGAACATTTTATGACAATCTAACAAGAAGAATTTAAAAGGGTTTTCCCCCTTGTGGGGTTTTTCCTTGGTCTTTGACCAAATCTTATTGTCTCTTGTTTATTATTGCTCATTGTCATTTACTATTCTATCTACAATTGTTGTCATTTTTTGGAAAATTAATTTGATTGTTAATTGAAGTTAAGAATCGAGCTAAAGTAATTGTAACAACATAGAGCAACGAAAATTAACATTGTATTAAAGCTAGGATGAAGAACAAAGCCCAAAGAGACAAGAGACTAGAACAATCATACTTGAAAGAAGCCAAAGGAGCCTACTTGATTTGGACAAATGGACTACCTCTTTCTTCAAGGACAATGAGAAGTTGGGTGACTCGTCAAACTTTGTTGCATGGAAGATCAGGTTAGAAGTTATATTGGATGACAATAATGTTTTGGAATATGTGCAAGGAAAGGTTCCTAATCCTCCGGAGTATGCTCCCGCTGCCACCAAGTCCAAGTACAAGAAAGGTGAATTCAAGGCAAATGAAATTATTATTGATGGTTTGCAGGATCATTTACTTTTTTATGTTGGTAACTTAAAGAAATCTTAGGACATGTTTGATAAGCTTGTAGGGATGTATCAAGTCAACAACTTGAACCACATCCTCTCCTTGAAGAACAAGCTCAATGAAATGAAGATGAACAAGGGGGGAATTTGTATAATCTTACATCATGAGGGTGTCTCAATTAAGAGATCAATTGCAAATTGTTGGTGAGCCCATATCTAATAGGGAGTTGGTGATGATCACACTTCAAGGGCTTCCTCCTATGTGGGAAACCTTCATTAACACCATAAGCAACAATAACAAGATCCCAACATTTGATAAGCTCGTTGGACAATGCACTCAAGAAGAAGTCAGGATGATTTCCCTTGGAAGAATTCAAAAGAATGGAGAGCCAACTGTCTTTGTTGCTCAAGACAAGAAGAGGACCATCTAATTCAATAAACTCTGCTCCAACACCCCAAGACTCCCGTAGAAGGAAACCAAAAAGAGACAAGGACTTGTCAAAGATTGAGTGCTACAATTGTCACAGGTTTGGTCACTATGCTCAAGATTGCCAAGAAACAAGGGATGCTCCAAGGTCAAGAAACAACAACAATTGTGGCTTCAACAATAGCAGGTTCAATAATAGAAGAAGAGATTATCGAAGAGGAAGAGATGATAGAAGAAAAAGAGACACTCTAGATGATCGAGAAGAAGACCATTGTTCTCAAAACTTGTTAAGAAATTCCAAGTATGAAAGCAATAGACCTGCTAGTCATCTGAGTATATTCTTATTTATGCCCTCTCTAGTTCTTCTCCTCCGGATTCATATGTTAGTTAGCTAGTAGATAGTGGGGATTCTAGACACTTCTCTGTGTATAAGGAGGTTCTCTCAAATTTGGTTGAGAGGGAGACAATTTTGAAGATTATTCTTGGAGACAACTCTAAATAACCTGTGAAGGGTCTTGGATCTGTCAAATTTGACTTGGACTTTGGGGAACCTATTATTCTTCATTAAGTAATGTGTGTTCTAGAACTAAAGAAAAAACTAATATCTATTTTTGTGTTGGAGGACAAAGGAATGAGAGTAGCCTTCATCAAAGGAAAATTCCTCAATTAGCCGAAGGAATCTTGAATAAAGGGTTATTTTACATTGGGATCTAGAGTGGAAAGGCTCCATAGAGTCACTAGAAGACCTCTACTAGCAATGGTCCACGACACTAATCATCAAAGCGAGCTATGTCACCAAATATTGGCACATCTACATTATGAAGTTCTTTTGAAATTAGTCTCTAGGATTCCTAATGTTCAAGCTAGATATGATGGTGTATGTCCAGGGTGTGCCAATGGGAAGAAGACAAGGGGACTATTCCCCTGTAGCAAAAATAAGGCTAATGACATCCTCCAACTCATTCATTCAGACCTATGTGGACCGATGCCTGTGCATTATGTTGGTGGCCATCTCTACTACATGACCTTTATTGATCATTTCTCCATGAAGACATGGATATACTACTTGAAGCATAACGATGAGGCCTCTTATATGTTCAGGGACTTCAAGGCTTTGATCGAAAATCAAACAAAGAATAAAATTAAGGTCTTCAGGTCAAAGAGAGAATAGATCTATTGTAGAAGTTGCATGTGCTATGCTCCATGATGAAAAGTTGTCGAAGTTCCTTTGGGGAGAAGCAACAAATACAACTGCATATGTTCAAAATAGGGTCCCTCATCAAGCATTTGACAACAAGACTCCTGAAGAAGTATTCACAGGTGCCAAGCTCGACATTGGTCATCCTAGGATATTTGGCTACCCCATATATTTCCATGTGTCGAAGGATAAGAGGAACAAGCTGGAAGCCATCAGAAGGAAAGGTACGTTTATTAGGTACTGTGAAAATTCCAAAGCATTTCGAATATACATACCTGGTCAAAAGAAGATTGAGATTAGCATGGATGTAACAATTGATGAAGATGTTGCCCTTGGAAAAGCAAGGGACCTTCCTCCACCTCCTCCTCCTAAGAAGAAAGATGATGATATGGATATTCTAGAAGGTCCTTATGTGCCTGAATCTGAGGAGATTGTTGATGATCCTATGGAGCCCATGTATCCTTTGGACCCTCCTCCAAGTGATCCTCAAACCAAGAAAAGACCATCGTGGCTTCGAGATACATTACAAGATGTTGCGAGACACATCTCTGCCAAAGGAAATTTTAGAGAGAGTAAGAAGCCATGCAAGTATCTAGGATACCTTGTTGCCATGAGTACAATCATTCCAGCTGAGCTACCTACCTTTGAAGAAGTTGTTAAGGAACAAGTCTAGAAGGATGCCATGGTCGAAGAGTATGAATCTATTACGAAGAATGATGTATGGGATGTCATTTTGAGATCGAAGGGGAAATCAATGATGACTTCAAAATGGTTATATAAAATCAAGCACATAATTGATGGAAGCATTGATCTAAAATGGATCTTGGATAGACTTCTAAGTCTAAAGTGTTCCTCACAGAGGAAAATGAAAGTCAAGGGCTGCTCCTGGAAATAGTCCCATTGTGTAGATCTTTTCACTCTGAATCTACTACAATTTGAATGGGCTAAAATGGACTTCAGATGAAGAAGTTATCGCAGAAAGAAGTTTGCCATGGTCCTTTGAAAAGGAGGCAAATTCTTATAAAAATGGGCTTAAGGCTTTATATGTGTTCCTTAAGGAAATCGCATCGGAGAAAGGCAAAGGGCAGACTTAGACCAAAGGCCGGATGGACCCTTGATCAACGATCTCCGATATATTGGATCGGAGGTAGGCCTACATGCGATGTTGGAACCCCTGGTGAGGTGATGAGCGATTGCGATTGCGATTGCGATCGGTTGATCAACGATTGACACACCCAAAAGGGAAGGACCTGTAGCACTGCGATATGTCGATATGCGATCAACGATGGCGCCAATATGTGACAGTGCCAACTTGCGATTGTGATGATCGAATCAGCGGATCAGCATCGGCAATATGACATCGCATCACAATGTTACATGGTATATGGAAAGAACCCCCAGGCCGTTCCGATAGCGATATCCGATGTACCGATATCGGCGATCGACGATCAACAATTGCAACCACATATAAAGGGTCATTGACACAACGCTATTGCAATTAGCGATCAGGGCGCGGACCCAATAGGGTTTATAAATGCGGCTGCATATTATTTGAAGTCTAGATTTTTGGATTTTCAATATATCCCTGTGTATTTGGTGTTTTTGGCCATTTCGCCATGTGACTTACGATTTGCGATAGAATGGCGGACCCGATGGGTTTATAGATGCGATTGCATACATTTTGAGTTCTGGCTCACAGCTAATGAATGTGTTTTCATGTGTTTTCCTGTGTATTTTCCGTTATATTGCATTTTTGGGATTTCTGTACAGAAAGGCCAAAATGACTGAGTTTCTTGTGTTGCCGGTTCATTTCCATTTGGAAACAGCCATCATTCCTTGTGCCACGCTACAGGCCGGCGTTTTAGTAGTAGGGATGTGTTTTGAAGCACGAAGAGGCAGAGCCAGGAAAAAGAATGGTTCCTCATGATCACAATTGACAAAGGAACAACTGTGGAAGCCATAGAGTCGAAGAAGGCCTCATAAAAGCCAGAGAGCATGATTGAGAGGCAGCGCAAAGATTTTTGGAGTCACTTGGAGGTCAAATGAACTGGAGAGCTCAATTGACAATAGCGAAAAGTTACCAAGGTCACTGGAAGGTTGCAGAGAGTCACCTGGAGGTCGAGCGAACTACAAAGGCACACAGAGGCTGAGAGAAACTTGTGAGAGCCAAAGCCAGAGCCGAGAGCTCACAACAGACTTCTAAGAGCCATAGAGCTATAATGAAGCTGCATAACAGCAAAGGGTTGAAATGATCGAGTTGTTGATGTTCAGAGTGTGCTGAAGATAGAAGAATGCATTTCAGAGACAGTGAGAGAATTCTGAGGGAGTTGGTGCAAGCTAGAGAAAGATGGCTCAGAGCGTTGATTGAAGGAGTCTAGTCCAGAGAAGCATAGATTTGTCTGCAGAGTGAGGATAGCCAGTGGGATCAAATGGCATTCTAAACCCATAGGTTCAGTTGTAAACCAATGGAGTTGAGCGTGGAGCTTGTAGAAGAATTTAATCTATAATCCCAGAGAGCCTAGTTGAGTTGACTAGAGCTCAAGGAGACGTAGCCCAAGAGGTCTGGGTGAACTCCATATTATATTGTTGTTATATGTGATGTTTATTCGTTGCACTATTTCACTGTCATATGTTTTTATATTAGTTTAAGCAAACCAACTTAAAGCACATAAACAATTTAAAAACAAACACAAGCGTACACTTATTTTCAAGCACTTTTTAATTCCGCAATTGGTTAATCACAAGGTCTTGGAAATATATAAGCTCTGGAGTGGGAGAGGTTCTCGTAAGCTTGACAAGAAGCCTTTCGTGCCCCATTTTCAAATCAGGTGGTATCAGAGCTTGAGTTGATTAACCCCACCTTCAAAGAAGGTGATATCAAAGCTGGTCATACCAGAGCAAGTGGTATCAGATCAGAATGCTTGATTGACAAAACAAAGGTTGCTTGTTTGAAAGGTATTTAAACAGTCAGAGGTTGATTGTATGCTTGTTTGCAGACTGACTATTGTTTGAGTTTGCAGAGGTGAAGGGAAAGCTATTGATAGCTTAGTCCATGAGAGAACAAAAAGGAAGAAGGGATGAAGGCATTCTTCTTATCCCAAAGGACCTCAAGGCAATCCTTAAAGCACAAGAGGTTTGTTGCAAAAGGTTGCTTGAATAAACTCTTTGTTAGTCTTGTTTGAAATTCTTTTGTTCAATGACATAATGACAACTTCTACAAGTGAGTCCTCAAATTCTTCTTTCCTCACAAGAGTCTTTGATGAAAACAAGAAGCTAGACTTGTTCACCATGATGGATATGGTGAGAGAAAAGTATGAGGATGGAAGGAAGAGCAGCATACTTAGAAAGCAATTGAATTCTATGGAGCAAGAGAAGAAGTTGCTTTCTGACAAATTGCAGTAAATGGAAAGACAACTTCATATTGCAAATATGAACCTAGAAATGATGCATGAGTTGGAGACACAGCTCTTTGTTGCCAAAGAAGCCTTAATCAAGTATCAATTTGAAGAAGAGGTAAACAAACCCTGTTTGTCCTCAAATTCCTCTAAGAATGTTTATGTTGGTTCTTTTGAAAAACATACCAGAGGCAGAGGTTCCATGTTAATGTCCAAGATGGGCTATGAAGGAAAAGGCTTGGGTAAACATGCACAGGGTATTGTTGAGCCAATAATGATTGAGGAAAGGCCTAAGTATTTGGGTCTTGGCTATGGACAGTCTTATGGAGAAAGTTCCAAAGTTGCCATGAAGGCCATTGAAACAGTTCCAAGAAGGAATTTTATTTCAAGTCTTCTACCTCAAGAGTGCAAAAATTGTATTCATAGAGAATGAAATAGCTTGAAACATCATTTGCAGGATGCAGGTGTTCATAAACATGCACTTGAACCAGAGAGTTGTGGAAACTCTGACAGCCTTGAAGAGATTGATGGTGTTCCAAGGGGAGCCACTTCTTCGTTCAATTCACCTCCTCATGAAGGCAATAAAGGTGAAAGAGAAAGGTATAAATCTGGTTCTAACCATATTCTTTTTTATTATGATAAGGATGATAAATTTCCATGTAAGCATTGGAAAAGAATTGCATGTTCCTTTTGTGGTTTGGATAACCATCATATTTCTAGATGTTGGAAGAGAATGGCCACATACAGGGAACTTTTGAAGGTAAGGAAGCAAGAAGCCAAAATTCCACTGGACAAGGCAAATCATGCTGTAAAGAGGATGCACATGTGTTGCACTTACTTCCATAAGCAAGGACACATTGTTGAAAAGTGTTGGACTTTGAATCCAACAATGCTTCGACAAAAGCTGAAGAAGGTGGAATGTTCAAATTGAAAACTAGGGAAAAACTTCATGTAGGTCATCTTATTCATGGCTGATAATATTTTTATTAGATTCATCTCGTCAAGAGGTGTAGGATTGATATAAAGATCATCCGATTCCGATAAGTATTCATGGAGATATGAATTTATTTTGATTATGGAATTATTATCAAGCCGGCCTACAACTCATGTAGGCTCAAAAGCCCAATAGTCGCATCTATTCAAACACCAACGTTGTGTATAAATATAAAAGGACTTTTCCTCATTTGAACTCACTCATCTCATCACATCTCTCTCTCTCTACTGCGCAAAAATGAGTCTCTTCTCTATTGCGTAGAGAAGGGTCTCTCTCTCACACATGTGAAGCCGGAAGCTGTTGAACCTGAAGCTGCAACTGCACATCTAAAGTTTGACCAGCGTTGACTATCAGATCTCCTCCTTAGAACTGCACTGTAGGTCCATCTGGATCTCCTCTAGAAGCCGCAACTTTTGGTGGTGGAATGAAGTCAATCCGACAGACGATTTGCAAGATATCGACTTCCCTAGTTTGAAGCCAGAAACTGCCGAAACTGAAGCTGCAACTGCAGAAGTAAAGAATGACCTACGTGGACTAGAAGATCTCCCCATCTGAACTGCGCTGTATGTTCATCTGAACCTCCTCTGAAAGCCGCAACTTTTGGTGGTGGAATCAAGCCGATCCGACGATCGGTTTGTGAGATATCGTCTGCCCTAGTTTGATAATGAAGCTGCTAGGGTTTGCTACTGTTGATCTAGGGTTTGCTACTGCTGATATGAATCAGATTTATTGTACTATTTCTCTCTGCTAAATTATTGAAGATAAAAGAAGATTTGATCAAAGGGTTTCCCCACACATTGTGGGGTTTGTCCTTGGCTAGCCGCCACATCTTGTGTCTCTTGTCTTGGCTTGTTTTCTGTTCAATCGTTTAATGTTCTATCTGCACTTTACTTTATGTACATGTGATTGCTAATCTGTGGAATATAATAAGAAAAGGAAGTAAACTATTATAAGCATAGAACATACCATAACTTAAAATGGTATCAGAGTTGAGGTGAAGACAAAGCCCAAGCAAGAGCAAAAGCAATCGCCAAAGAGAAGATTGGCAAAGCTATCCTAAAAGAACGATGCGGTCCTCAACACTCTTTCCTACCGAAGACAAGCTCCGTGAAAAAGCTGACTATCATAGATGGAAGATGTCTATCAATCTAACCCTGGAGGATCAAGGAGTGTTGGATCACGTGAGAGGCAATATTGTTGAGCCTCCATCAAATGCACCTCCTATTGCCAGGAACAAATGGAAGAACGGAGAAATTAAAGCGAAGAAGATCATCCGGGACTCTATCGACAAGCGCTTGGTGGCCTACATCTCTGATCTAGACACCTCCAAGGAAATCTACGATACACTGGTGAGTTTATTTAAAGTTAATGATGCAAATCAAGTTTTGTTTCTTAGAAATAAGCTGAGGGAAATCAAGAAGGGTAAAGATGAGAGTATGCAAACATACTTCTTAAGAATCACCGAGATCAAGAACGATCTCCTATCTACTGGGGAAACTATTACTGACAGAGAAATGGCACTCACGACTCTTGGAGGATTACCATTCGAATGGTATGTGTTCAGGACTACTCTTCTGAACAATAATGTAATTCCTGGTTTCGCGGAATTAATGGCTAGATGCATTCAATAAGAAACAAGGGTAGAAGAGCAGGAAATGCCCTTGCCTAAAGGTCCTCCTGCTGCTTTTTCTTCTCATGCTAAGAAAAGAAATAATTCTGGGTCTAAATCAAAAAGAAAGGCTGGATCTAAGGGTGGAAGAAAAGGACGATGTTTCATTTGCAATAAAGTAGGTCACTATGCAAGGGAATGCCCTGATAGAAAGGACTCTCACTGTGACGATGATCAAAATCCCTCTCATGGTAATTGAAGGAATGGAAAATTCAATAGCAAAGGTAAAAGGAATGCTGGAAATCAAGGAAGAGGGCAACCATTCAAGAAGGCTAGAAATTCCAGGTATGAATCTAACGTTGTTGACAATAAGCAGGCTGAATATTATCTACCAGCTGCTCTATCTACCCCTGCTCCTTCGGACTCAATGGGAAATTGGCTCATTGATAGTGGTGCCTCAAGACACTTCATTGGTTAAAAAGAAGTACTCCATAATCTAGTAGAGAAAGAAACTAACCTATAAATTGTCCTTGGAGATGACATGAAATACCCAGCGAAAGGTGTAGGCAATGTTTCTTTCAAATTGAATCAAGGTAATACGATTCACTTACAAGATGTATTATATGTACCTAATCTCAAAAAGAACTTGGTATCCATCTCGGCTATGGAAGACAAAGGCTACAAGGTAGCCTTCAGCGATGGTAAGGTATGTATATGGAAAAATAATGTTAAAGATGCTTTCACTCTTGGGTTTCAAGTTGATTCTTTATCAGGTCGGTGGAAGTCCGCTAGGTGTCATGTCTTGTGATACAACGCTCCAGTCCAAACTTTGGCATCGAAGGTTTGCCCACCTCCATTACAAAGCTCTACCCGATGTAAGACAGATGGTAACAGGGATGCCTGAATTCCAAGTAGAGAAAAAAGGTGTATGTCTGGGATGTGCCGAAGGAAAGCTCAAAAGGGGACCATTCCCTTCAAGTCAAAGCAAGACCTCTGATATATTACAACTAGTTCACTCAAACATATCAGGTATGATGCCTGTGAACTCCTTGAGAGGATATTCATATTATCTCACTTTTACGGATGACTATTCTTGAAAGACCTGGATATACTTCTTGAAAAAAAAGGATGAAGTGTTCCCTTGGTTTCGACACTTCAAAGCCCTAATCGAGAATCAAACCGAAAAGAAGATCAAGATCTTAAGAACTGATAATGGGACTGAATATGAATCTAATGAGTTCCATGATTTTTGTAAAAAGGCTGGCATCAAGAGGCAGACGACTACACCATATACTCCTAAACAGAATGGTGTGGCAAAAAGGAAGAACCGCACAATTATGGAAGTTGTCCGGGCCATGCTACATGATCAAAGACTTCCAAAGTTTCTATGGGCTGAAGCTACAAACACTGCCGTATATGTACAAAATCGATGCCCTCATCAAGCATTGGGTTCCAAGACTCCTGAAGAAAAGTTCACCGCCGGTCAAAGGGAAGTCGTAATTAGTCATGATGTCACCTTTGACGAAGATATGGCTCTCAGAGAGGTGAACAATCTTCCGACTTTGAGGAGCTCTCAAGAAGCCGACACCAGGGAACCGAAAGAAAAGGATGATGAATCAATGCCTGATGTAGAAGAACCCATGGATCTGATTGATCCTCCTCCACATGAGCCTTCCTCTTCTAGGAAGAGGCCTTCATGGCTTAGGGGGCTACTTGATGATGCTGAAGGACATGTTGCACCTCGAGGAACCTTTCGTGAAAGTAAGAAACCTAATAGGTATCAAGGATACCTGACCATCATGAGCACGATCATACAAAATGAGCCTTCATCATTCTCAGACGCCATCAAGCATCAAGTATGGAAGGATGTTATGACCGAAGAATATGAGTCTATCATGAAAAATGATGTCTGGGAAGTAATTCCCAGACCCCAAGACAAGACAGTTGTTACTTCCAAATGGCTTTACAAGATAAATCATGCAGCAAATAGAAGTACAGAAAAGTATAAGGCTCGTTTTGTTGCTCATGGTTTCTCCCAGAAGGAAGGTATAGACTATGATGAGATATTTGCACCTGTTGCCATATATACTACCATCTGCTCGATCATAGCCCTTGCTGCTTCACAAGGATGGAACCTACATCAGATGGATGTCAAGACTGCGTTCTTGCACGGCTCGATCAAAGAAGAGGTCTACGTGGAGCAACCCGAAGGATTTGAAATTTATGATCGAAAATCTCATTTATGCAGGTTGAAGAAGGCTCTCTATGGGCTGAAGCAAGCACCCCGAGCATGGTATGAGAGGATCGACAACTACTTGATGAAGTTGGGATTCACTAAGAGTGAAGCCGATCCTAACCTTTACTTTAAGGTTGAAGATGATAAACCTCTCATACCGGTGTTGTATGTAGACGACCTCTTTCTAACAGGTGCAGACCCTCTCATTCTCAAATGTAAGAGGGAGTTGGCTTCTGAATTTGAAATGAAGTACCTAGGACTGATGCACTATTTCCTAGGACTTGAAGTGTGGCAGAAGCCAGGAGAAACTTCTTATCTCAAGGAAAATATGTGGTGAAGATATTGGAAAGATTCGGTATGGTGGATTGCAAGCCTATAACTACCCCAATGGAGCTTGACTTCAAGAAGTTAAGTGGTAGTGTTACTGGACCTGTTTTACGAAATGCTACTGAGTATTGGCAACTCGTCGAAGCATTAATGTTCTTAGTGAACTCCCATCCAGATATATGCTTTGCAGTCAACATGTTGAGTCAACATATGGTTGAACCCCACCACATACATTGGATTGGTGCCAAGAATCTGCTGAGATATCTTCGTGGCACTATCACTTATGGGTTAAGATACACTGCCAGAGATGTGAGACTATTTGGATACATAGATGTTGACTGGGCAGGCAATGTGGAGGACCGTAAGAGCACTTTCGAGTGTTGTATCTCCTTGGGATCTGCTTCGATATCCTGGATGAGCATGAAGCAGAAGTCGGTGGCCTTGAGCACCGTCGAAGCAGAGTATATTGTTGCCAGCATAGCTTCCTATGAGGCAGTTTGGTTGCGAAAGCTCTTCAGTGAGTTGTTTGGATTTACATTGGATACTACCGTGATCCTTTGTGACAACCAGAGTGGGATTCGTTTGTCAGAGAATCTTGTATTTCATGATCGCTCCAAGCATATCGATATCAAATACCATTATATTCGAGATATGGTGCAACGGGGAGCTATAAGGCTCCAACATATCGGTACAGATGAACAGGTCGCCGACATTCTGACAAAACCCCTTGGGAAAGTAAAATTTATGACTTTCCGAGAACAACTTGGAGTTGTTCAAAGACCCTCCGATGAGGGTCATGTATGACGCATTGAGCTCTGGGAGCTCCAAGGGGGTGCGGGGTGCTTCTTGGAGCAGCATATGACCACAGGGTGATTCACTATCCCCTGGTGGTATACATGTACACCCCGTGGTGACATTGTAGCAGGATTGATGTGTTCTTCTGTAAGGCCTGGATTGATGTGTTCTCCATGGCGATTGTAGCAGGATTGATGTGTTCCCTTGTGAGGCCTGGATTGATGTGTTCTCCATGGCGGCCTGGATTGATGTGTTCTCCATGGCGATTGTAGCAGGATTGATGTATTCTCCTGCGAGGACAAGATTAATTAGTTCTCCTGTCGAGGCATCCTACCCATGCAGTCTGGGACTCATGGGAAGTACCTCTCATCTGATCAATGAGCAGGGAAATGAAGTTAGGGACCATAGCAGTACCGATGGACGCATCGTTGTATCTACCGTACTCCCTACGCTAGGATGACCTCCATTGATATGGGATCAATGATACTGGTCTGGGACCAGTGGTAGGAGTTGTACATACTATGACGCTGACTTCGGGTCAGCTGAGACTGGTCTGGGACCAGTGATACATACTCCGAGACTGACTTCATGTCAGTACAGGACTGGTCTAGGACCAATGAGAGTTTTACATATGATGATGCTGACTTTAGGTCGGTTGAGACTAGTCTGGGACCAGTGGTACACTCTCTGAGCCTGTGACACTGGTCTGGGACCAGTGATAGGACTTGTACATACTATGAGACTGACTTCGGGTCGGCTGAGACTGGTCTGGGACCAGTGGTACGTACTCCGAGACTAACTTCGTGTCAATACAGGACTGGTCTGGGACCAGTAAGAGTGGTACATACTATGGCGTTGACTTTGGGTCGGTTGAGACAGGTCTGGGACCAGTAGTACGCACTCTGAGACTGACTTCGGGCCAGTGGAGAATGTTATGAGACATTCTCGATCAATTCTTCTTCTTTAGGGTTCAGCAGAGCTTAGTTGAGCAAAGCAGAGCAGAGACAACAGAGCCAGCAGAGCCAGCAGAACTAAGCAAAGCAGAGTAGAGCCAGCAGAGTTGAGCAGAGCTAGCAGAGCTAGGCAGAGCAGTGCAGGGCACTGATGGCAAAGGCAGTACAGTCGAACTTATGGATCACCAGATCGAGCTCTCCCTAGTTGAGAGGGAGTGTTAAATTGGCAACTGGGGCGAAACTCCATGGGGGTCGGCTTATTTATGGCAGCTGATATTTTTATTGGATCCCTCTCATCAAGAGGTGTAGGATTGATCTAAAGATCATCCGATTCCGATAAGTATTTATGAAGATATGAATTTATTTTGTTTATGTAATTATTATCAAGCCGACCAGCTCTTATGTAGGCTCTAGAAGCCCAAACGTCATGTCTATTCACTTATACGTTTTTAGTATAAATAGAAGAAGACTTTCAGTCATTCGACACACTAACTCTCTCGTGATCTCTCTTCGTCCTGTTTTGGGTTTGATGGAGAAGAGATCTAAAAGGAGTGCCCTAATATCTACGATGCCCTCATGGAAAATGCAGTCATGAATCAACAGGCAATGGAGATGTATTTATCTACGAATAAAGGTGCGGGAATATAATTAATCGCAGGACATAAAGCGCAGTTATGAAGAAAACGCAGGACATAATGCTATATATCCAACGCTATTCATGTTATATGGAACCACGTATATATATGCAATATGGAACCACGTTATATGCAATAATATGAGGAATGGTTATACGCATTCATATGAATATGGAACCACGTTATATGGAACCACATATAACGTGTTTTGGGTTTGATGGAGAAGAGATCTAAAAGGAGTGCCCTAATATCTACGATGCCCTCATGGAAAATGCAGTCATGAATCAACAGGCAATGGAGATGTATTTATCTATGAA
Organism: Pinus taeda; assembly: GCA_000404065.3. Taxonomy (NCBI): domain Eukaryota; kingdom Viridiplantae; phylum Streptophyta; class Pinopsida; order Pinales; family Pinaceae; genus Pinus; species Pinus taeda. Next base: position 65,555 of record APFE030915987.1, read on the forward strand.
TAAAGGTGCGGGGATATAATTAATCGCAGGACATAAAGCGCAGTTATGAAGAAAATGCAGGACATAATGCTATATATCCAATGCTATTCATGTTATATGGAACCACGTATATATATGCAATATGGAACCACGTTATATGCAATCATATGAGGAATGGTTATATGCATTCATATGAATATGGAACCACGTTATATGGAACCACATATATACGCATCATCAAAGACCTAACTCGTAAGCAGAATGTTGGGTCATGAAATCTCCACGCAGATTTTATACGCTCAGCAATATACCACACAGATCACGATGCACTGGGAAGTCAAGTCATGGTGATACACGCAGATCAACGCAAATATACCATGCGGTTGAAACACTAGACAGTCATAGCCGCAGCCAAGTGGAAAAGATAAAGCCGCAGGCATAGGAACGTAGTTCTGTTCATGTACGCTGTCCACACAGTCATAGCCATAGCCAAGTGGAAAAGATAAAGCCGTAGGCATAGGAACGCAGTTCTGTTCATGTACGCTATCCACACAGTCATAACCGTAGTCATGAAATCACCCAGCCGCCATAAGGGAAGATACATGTTTTATAGGTTTCTTACGCTGATGGAAACCTATACATGATGAGGGTTCTATGCACAGCTACATGAAGATATGCAAACCATATACGTAGTCATAAACACCTTCTACGCAAATAAAGGAACTCCACACGCAGTCATGGAAACTCATGCATACAAACGCAGTCATGAGAACAACACTGTCACGATAGAAAGATATATGTAGCTAGAACGCATCTTTCGTTCTGGACCAAAGCAATGAAATTGTCATTATAATAATGGAAGCCTGTTGACAGCGTGATATGGACAACATAATATGTATGAGCAGCATGATGCATATGGGCAGTATGAGCAGCATGATGCATATGGGCAGTATGAGTAGTGTGATGCATATGGGCAGTATGAGCAGTGTGATGCATATGTATGAGATCATGAGCATCATGATGAATAAGATCATGTGCATGGGCAGCACAATGATGCATGGAGCATGGACAACATCATAGTAAATGTAATCATGAGCATGGGCAACTTGATGGTGGATGAGACCATGGAAAGATGCAGCATGATGAGCAGCATGAAGATATGAGCAGCTCAGTCATCTAGATCCAGCACTGTGATGGGGCAGCATGGTGCTACATGGTAAGGTGCCGCAAATGGACGAAATGCGGCACTACGATAGGTGAAGCCGTCACCTTGGAGAATCAGTTGAAGCAAAATGTCTTCAACTGATCTCATCGTTACACGAAAGGATCTATGATAGATCTAGATAAGTCAAAGTGTTGACTTCTATTGGAAATGTACTATCTCTCTCTCTCTCTCTCTCTCTGCTAAACTTTGAAGATAAAAGATGATTTGATCAAAGAGTTTCCCCACACATTATGGGGTTTGTCACTGGCTCGCACCATATCTTGTTTCCTCTTGTCTTGGCTTGTCTTCTACGTTTTATATTTATGTTCTATCTATAGCTTATCTTAATGCTGATGTGATTGCTAACTATGAAAATTTAAATAAATTGCTCTAACATAGAACATACCTAAAATTAACAGTGGAGGAAGAGGAGGGCATTAGCAGAAGTCAGTGACTGAGGAGGAGGTGATGCAGGGCATTCGAGAGACAACGTAGAGCGAAGAGCAGGCAGACAACACCATTGGAGATGCAATCCTCACGCAGAGTGATGCAGAAGTGATGCAGAGGTGGGTGAAGGGTCTCCAAGGTGTTAGAACTTCTCCAAGAGGAGGAGAAACTTTGTCTCAAGTGTTTTCTCTCAAAAGTGTCCCAATTTCTCTGTAAAATTATTCCTTCTAAAGCGATTGTTAGTAAGGATGAATAAAACCCTCGTCTGTTGCACCAGTTTTCCCACATTGGGTTTTTCCAGGGACAATTGTCCAAAAGCAACTGTGTTGATGTGATTGATTCTTGTGCTTGTATATCACTGTTATGTAGTTATGTGATAACTACAATAGAATTTATTTAAATATTTATTGAAGGGTTTTCATAAATAACTTATAGTGAGAGATAAGTAGGTGAAATAAATCAGTTACTGCAGTAGAATTTCATTTTAGAAATTTTCACAAATTGTTTGTATAAAAGAACCCTAGAAAGGTTCTCTGGAAAACCCTAACTTAAGGGTATGATAATGTCAATGTTTGAAACCCTAAAACTACTTAGGGTTATTGGGAAATGCTATTTGAAGTTTTTATTGATGATGTCATGTTTGGGATTTCGGTATGATCATGAAAACCTAACTTGTTAGGGTTGAAATGATGTCTGAAATCCCGAACCCTTAAAATTTTGGAATAGTAGGGTTTGCTTTGTTACGTTATGAAACCCTAGATCTTTAGGCTTTGGTGGGGTCCATAAGCAAAACCCTTGTTATGTATTTAGAGTCCTAGTAATGAAACCCTAGGTATGTGTTCATCTGGTTGAAACCCTAGCCTATTCTAGGTTAGTATATGTCTAACATATTAATATTGCCTAACATATGATGTGCTTATGATATGCTGATGAATTCCTAGATATATGTGTTGACCTAAGTGTTAATGGTCATGAGCCCTACGGTTTGGAAACAAGCCCTAGTCAAAGTTTGTTTCTCTAGGATGATAATATTTTTGAAATTCTAGGATTTTGAAGTTAAACTTAGTAGAAGTGAAAAATCTCTGATGTATGATGATAATGTGATAATTTGAAATTTGTGAAAGATTGTTGAAAACTGAGTTTTAGTTGTGATTGATGTTTGATTTAAAAAAATCTAGGTTTGCAACTAACCCTAGTGGAAGTTGGTCATGTTGATGACTAAGCTATGTTTGGTTTTGATTGGTTAATTCTCTTGTATGAAATCTAGTATTTGTATGAAACCCTAGTGGGAAGTCTAACATGTGAATTCTGAAAGTTATTAGATGCCTTGTAGACCTATATTTTTTTGATTTATTTCTAGGGTTTTCTATATCTTGCAGTAGGGTATGTCATACCTTTGGAAGAAACATTGAAACCCTAGATGTAATGAAAATTGTTATGAAGTAATCTAGGGTTTATGACAAAGTCCCTAGCAAGATGTTGAAAAGTATGCGCCTCTTGTTTATAATTAATTTTGGGTATCTGATACATATAAAGTTGAGATTCTTCTATAATTCTGATATGGCTAACTTTATGCTTCTATAGATTTAGTTGTACTTGCTATCTAAGTTGTGCAGGCACACAATATTCAATATGGTGAAGATGTTCATTGATGTGATAAGCATGAAGTGAATGATGATAACTTTGATGAACTGGTTGGAAGCCTCAAAAGATTCTTCAACGTCAAAGAAAAGAAGTTGATCTCCCTTAGATTAAGAGGGAGCCTGGATAAAGGGAAGCTCCCTGGTTGAGAGGGAGAGCATAACATAGTTTTAATTGAAGAATGCTTTTTGAAATATATGTTGCTATATAAGAAGTAGGAAAGGAAATCGTATGATTAAGGAATCTTCTATCAAAGATTCGGTTGATAGTCCTACAGCGTTGAGGAGAAACATCAGTTGTCTGAAAGACCCCGAAGGTTTATATTTGATTATGTACATGTGAAAGTATATTATTGATTGGGGTTGTGTTTGTATGGTTAATCTCTCGAAGGTTTTGATAGCATGCTGGTTACCAATCAGTTTGATTGCGAGAGATTGGTTATTCTTGATCTATTGGATCAAGGAGTGTTGAGGCTTTGTGAGTGAAGCATTGCCTGGGAGGACATCTGGCCGACACTTTGTGTTGATGTCTAGGTCCCAAAGTTGGAAAGGTGTTGTTGGTCATAAAGCTTTGTTTGTGGAAACACACCTAAATCCCTGGGTTGATGGTTAGTAAGTAAGCCTGATGGTACCTAGAGAGGTTGAAAGCTTGAGTCCATCTTAGTCCCAACGGGATAGATTTCCCTGGTCAAGAATCTAGTATGTGGCATTGTGGTGCCTAAATTGTTGAGAGACCAATGGATAGATTTCCCTAGTCAGGAATCTAGTCCATGGAATTGCAGTGCTTAAACTTCTTCATAGATGATGGGTTTTGAGATCTTCCATGTACCTTTTTGGTTATATGCAAATATGAATACCTCCTTAGTTAAGAGGGAGCATTGGAAAATGTAACTAAGTTCGGCCTTCATTATTGTACTTGAGTCATGTGTAATATATTTGTCAAAAGAAAAGCAAAAAGAATTTTATTATTATTTTATTTGACTTGATAAAGCATGGGTTTCATGCTTGGGTTAAATGTATAGGTCAAGCCTCCATTGTAGGCTTTAGGTTATTGCGAAAGCCAATTTTTGAAGACTCCTACATCCATCAAAGTCTCCTTGCTAATTGAAAGAATCCTCTTCAAGTCAGCTTCCATAAGATGAACTCATGTCAGCCTATATGAAGACATTATTGATTGAAATCTCATGACGACTTATTTACATTCGACAACAACTATATATATAGGCATAGGGTCTTCGCATTACTCTTAACACAGGAAGTTCGGATATAATTTTAGAAGAGAAGTTCAGATAAGGATTTCAAAGATATGTTTTGGTGCAATTACATGAAGAAACTCGGATCTTTTATGAAGTATTTCGGATGTCACAAATATGCTCTCGGTGAAATCACAGTAATTCAATTTCGGATCATGTTTAGTTCTGCTACAGTTTCGGTGCTACCACTATACTACTTCAGTGCAATCACATGTAACTACAGTGATAAGGGTTCAGTACCACTACAATGATATGGGTTCAGTTTCACCATCGTGAGAAGGTTTCATTGTCAACTCAGTGAGAAGGTCTTGATGCATAATAGTGATGCTATTATAGTAATATTCTCACTATGACTCGATGCTATTACAATGGTACAATCTCAATGGACAAGTCTCGGTATCACAATGGATGAAAGAGCTCAGAGTGGTTGCAAAGATAATCTCTTCAAAGATACAAGTGTGAAGGAAGATGATTGCTAGAACTGAAGAATGACATAGCGAGATTGACTTGATGGATGGAGGTAGTCTCGAGTCTATGTTGTAGGGGTCTTGGTCCTCTCATCTTGAATCTACTAAAGGAAGAATTTTGACTGGGTTTTCCCCAAGAGTGGGGTTTTTCCCCAGCAACGTGCCTACATCTTGTGTCCTCTTCTATCTGTTGTTTGGCATTAGTCCTGATGAGAAGAAAAGATAAATTGAAAGATCTAATAATAATAATGAAAACATCACAAGATAATGTCATATAAAGGAAAATCATTTAATTGCCACATGTATGGATTTTCCAACACAAATAAAAATTATTTCTATCAACTATTTTCAAATTTCCACTTGGGACTATAAATGATTTATATGCTAATTAGAGCTTGAAATTTCTTGTAGATATCGTAAATAATTTGTGAATAAATTCTCTAACCCTTGTATTTTATTTTTCGCTTTGTAAATAATTATTTGGGTTTTTTTTTTTTTAATTTCTTCTAGATCTTGAGATTGGCTCTATTTATCTTGCTTATAAGTGACAAGGCTCAAGAAATTAAAGGCAAATTCGAAGCTTGAGAGCTTAATCCCTCGCCCAGCCTAGACGGCTAGGGTTTAGGTAGTCTTCAGCGTGAGAAAGTGTCCTCTGGCATAAAAAAGGAGAGAGTTCAGCCAAGGAGGGTTGAGCTATGGTCTAGAGGCCCTAATCTGTAAGACCCAAGTCCCGGAAATTCAATGCCTAGCCTCTTTATGGGAGTCGCTAGCCTTAGAGGGCTTATTTTCTACCGAAACTAGGGATTTGACAAGTTTTCCCATCTCAAGTTTCTTTGCAAGCTTATAGTCATTGTTTGGACATCAATCTGACACGTTATGGCTTGTTGAGGTTAGTCACAGGCCTATAAGGCCCTTCCAAGCCTAGCCACAACCCCTAAGTGGCCATTGAGAGCTAGCAGCAGCATTATCTTGGCATATTAGACCTAGCTACAGACCTAGAGGGGCCTAATAATATCATTGCAAGTGGTTCTGGTGGCTAATAATTTTTTGTGCAGGCCTAACATCATTTTTGCAAGGGCTTTGAGGTGGTTTCATTGAAAATTTGCCATTGATCCATAATGTAATATCCCTTTCCAGGAATATTTCTCAAATACCAACAAACCCCAACCAGAAAAACGTACAAGTGGTATAATAGCCGAAAAACTCATAGAGACGAAATAACAATAGTGCAGCAAACAACAATGTATACATGAAATGTAAACAAATACTCAAGAAATGCAGCAAGAAATGCTAAGCCATTTTATTATACTGAGCAATAGAATGAGTGCAGGAAGTGATCAGAAATATGGCACCTTGACTTGCACAAGGCAAGTGAAGAAATACACTCAGAATAGCAAAGGAATGGCCTCACACTGATCTGCGTCCCAGTTGCTGGAAAACTATCATGCTGTTGTTGCTGCTGGAAATCGAATGAGGATTTGGGGCTGTTCCTCTCCTCATAAAAAGCTGAAACTCTGGAATCGGACTCTACTCAAGAAACCCAGAAAGCTTTCCTAGAATGGCCAACCCCCGAAAATCACCCCCTTGGGGTTCTGTGCAGTCTCTCAAGGCTCTGCGTTGCCACTGAATGAAACCCTCCAGAAATCTGCCTGAAACCTCTGCCAAAACCCTCCAATATGCAAGGGCTGATCCCCTGCTCAATCTCCCAACACAAATCCTACTGCAAACCCTCAAGCCATAACTCCTGCCAGAAAGAATTGCGCCATCCCTCTCAGTGCTGCGCAATCCTCCAAGATGCTCAATCCTCCTGCCAGAAATGCTAATGAAACTACTGCCAAAATGCTGATGGAAATACCTTGCCCGAGTAGGCACTCGAAGTCCCCTACGGCTAAGGGTGAGATCTCCGAACGGAGACACTCAATACACTAAATAGTGTTGCAGACTAGCTAAACAGCCAACGTGCTCTAAGTCGAAGTGACTAGTTTAAATGCACATAACTGAATGCCAAAATGAGGAAGCTCCTCTTTCCTTTATAGCCTTTGCCTCTCTCAATCCCAAGGCCCACCTTCTCCAGCGTAATTCCTCTCTTGCCACGTGTTTCTTCCCTTCTGTGCAGTCCCTCCAAGTGTCTGCGTGGGCTCCATCTCTGCATCCCCCTTTGGTCCCCTTGGCTCCCCTTTTAGTCACAACAATGTGCTACTAGGAAGTGACTTTTATTATAAAGCTGAGCCATGTCCCCCTTTCCCTCACCTTTTTATTCATAAATAACTATAGAAGGCAAAAATAAGCAAAATTGAATATTCCAATTAGCCATGGCTAATTAGGAATATTATAGTCTCCCCCGGCAAAATGTTTCTTGTCCTCAAGCAATTGAAGTGATGGATGTTGCAATATTTTCTCACTCTCCCAAGTGGCATCTTCATCCGACAAATTCTTCCACTTCACCAAGAATTCCCGGACCGTCCTGCTCCGCAGCTGCCTCTCCCTGGTATCAATAATAGCCTCTAGCTGCAACACCAAATGCCCCTCATCATCCATGGGTGGTAGCTCATCTGTCACTGTCACCTGCTGCCCCAATGCCTTCTTCAGGCATGATACATTAAAAAAGTTATGAATCTTGCTGCCTTGGGGCAGCTCCAACTCATATGCAACCTGTCCAATCCTGCGTATCACCCTGTATGGCCCATAAAAGCGGGGCTTTAGCTTCTCAGCCCCTTCTGCTTCAGTGACGACTGTCGGTATGGTTGTAATTGTAGGTAGACCACGTCCCCTACCTCAAACTGCCTCTCCACCCGACCCCTGTTAGCATACAGCTTCTGCTGGTTCTACACTATAGCCATGTTATCCTTGAGAGCTCGGAGGATATCCTGACTCTCTTGGATCCAAATCTTGGCTCTCGGAGCCTTGCTATCACCAAATATCATGTCAACAAAAGATAAAGGATGACACCCATACAAAGCATAGAATGGCGACATACCAATGGACATGTGATGTGTAGCATTGTAGCAGTACTCCCTAGATGCAGCCACTTCAACCATGCCCTCTGCTACCCACTGACATATTTACGCAAGTAACCCTCCAGCCACTTGTTAACTATCTCTGTCTATTTGTCTGTCTATGGGTGATAATTGGTACTCGGTGTCAACTCCATCCCCACTAACCGAAAAAGCTCCTGCCACAACCCGCCCATGAAACGATTGTCCTTGTCACTGACGATGATCTTAGGAAGACCATGTAGCCTGAAGACCTCTCTGAAGAATAGCTCGGCCACCTGTGCTGCTACGTAGTGTGTGGATATAGAAATGTGTGTCTTGACCACTGCATGTCAACTACCCATAGCAGTACACCCCCTTTTTCTTCGCAAAAGGGATAGCGCTTGATCAACATGTCCGTGCCATTCGACAGTCATCATCCACTTGATCATATTAAGTTGTAAACCCAGTCTGCATGTTAAATTGTAAATAATCTTCATGTATATAAATTGCCTAGGTGGACCTAATTTTTTAGTGATAATCTACGTTCCGGAAGGTTTTTCGTCTCACCGATCCATGATCGGCAGATTTTTCCTTCAACTTGACCCCAAAGCTGGAATGAATTTTGTCATTAGAGTCTTAGAAGAATCCTAGTGTGTTAATCTGCTAGATTATGTTTGGTCGCAGAGCTGGGTGAAATATGAGGGTCTATGTCAAATGGGTTTTCCCCCTTTGGATGTAAAATTGTAAAAGTCATGATGTAAAGTGTCCTAAGGGTTAGGAAATGTTTTAATCCCCTCATGGGTCTTAAGTCCTAGGTCCTAGGGAAATTTTTCCAAAGGCTGAGTTTGAGGATCCATAAATAAAAAATAATAATAATAATAAAAAATTAAAAAATAAAAAATTAAAATATAAAAATAAAATAAAAATTTAAAAAATAAAATAAAATAATAAAATAGATAAGAACTTAAAAAACAATAAATAATAATATTTTGAGAATTTCAACTGTTTAATGCATTAAAAATTCGATGGATGAGATTAAGAGATATCTTGATCCTCATCGACGGTCGAGATCATTTTGACGTGGATCACTCGAACTAGCCGTTGGGATTTTCTCCTTTAAATAGGGTGCTAGGGGTCATTTGAGATCAGATTTGATATGAGAGTCTGGTGCTAAAGAAGCTCTCTTGTAAACTTTTCTGGTGCTAATAAAGAAAGACTTTGGGGTCGAAATCTTGTTGGTGTTACTCTCTGGAAGTGCTGTGAGCTATTTTATTTTCTCCATATTTTAGTTTTCAGCCATTAGTAGCAACTTTTTGAAGAGTATTGTTGAGCATAGGTATCTTGTTCACTTGCTAGGGTTTGAATGGTATTAGGGTTTCTGAAGTAATGGCAGGTATCTCTATTGCATTGGAGATCTAGTACTATTTTTCCTCTCTTTATTGATGGTTGAAGTGATCTGTGCAGGAAACCCTTATTGAAGAAGATCAGTGGGTGTTTGGGGAAGTTCTCGGCTAAACTAGCCAACTCCCACAAGCATTTTCTTGCAGAGCCTAGCTAGTTTTGATCATGGGTAAATCATTTAGTTTGTTTTATGATTTGCATGAGAGGTTTCTTAAATATTTTCATAGTAAATCTGAAGTTCTAAAAAATATTTTTGATGATAACTGACAAATCTGGCTTTGTAGAGCTATAATTTTGAAATTTTTTGATCGGTTTGCAAGGTTTCATTTTAAATTTTGCATATAATTTCCAGAATTTTGTTTTCCATTCACAGGTCTGAGATAAAGTTCTTGTGGAAAATCAAGTTTTGCAGGGTTGCTGTTTCGCTATCCAAGGGTTTTCAGATTTGGAAATTTTTTTAGATCAGTTTCAATCTTAACCTTTGCATATTATTTTTGAGTATTTCTCCTTTATAGGTTGCAGGGTTTTCTAAAGGGTTTGAGCAATGCCTTGCCATTGCATCTCAGAGCAATCTCTTGCAGCGGCATTATTTTTTTTGCAGCCCAGGTTTTCATTTGCAGAAAGATTCTCCAAAAAATTGCTACATGCACCATTCTCATCTGTGCCTATTCCATATTTTCCAACTTCTAACGTTGTTCTGGCTACTGTTAAACTCGAAGCAGTTTCCCTCACGCCTGCCAGATCTGCAACACCATACTTCTCTGCCATGGAATTTCTCTTAAACACCTACATCAAACACTCCATCTCCGTTTGATTGCATCATTCCTAAACTGCAAATGCTCATCCCATCTCAGTTATCCACGCAAACCCGCAAAAGGAAAACGCTTCCCAGCATTATCCCGCAGCCTCAATTCGTGTGTCTCCCTTCTGCTCCATACTCGCATACTATCAAACCATCACACGCTTGATCTGCTGCCCGCGTGAAGTTTTCCTCTTGCACCTGGAATATTATCACGCATATCAATTTTTTTCACGCCATTTCCACGCATCACCTGCACACAAAAAAAAAACTCCACGAGCCTGCACCTGCAAACACACAGACAAACGCATTCCATTTTTTCAGATCAGCTAGTAGAGTTCCTAACGCATGAATTGTATGCGTGAATCGATTTTGTTAAACATGAAGTCTCAGCGTCGGGCGGCAAGGTTTTTCTCACGTTAATTTTCCATTTCATTTTTTTTAGGTGCTAACACAAATTTATCATGTAGGTTCTATAAAAAAAGGAAAAATAAAAATCGATTTCATTTTTATTTTGTTTAGTTTAGTTATGTTTAGATTTTAGGTTTTTACTTTGTTTACGTATCATACGTTTAGGTTTAAATTTTTTTGAGTTTGATTTTACTTAAAATTAAAAATTCATAAAAATTTCCTTTAATCCTTAGTTAGGGTTTTAGGTTTTATTTTTGGTTTAATCCTTTAGGAATTTAATGCTTCCATAGTTTAGATTTGATTTTTTTTAAATGTTAGATTAGATTTTCATTTTTTTTTAAAGCTTTGTTTTATGTTTGAAAATTAAAATTCATAAAAAAAAAAAAAAAAATTAAGCCTTTGAAAAATCATAAAAAAATATAAAATATAAAAAGACCAATAAAAAGTTCCCTTTTATTAGACTTTAGATTTAGATTATTTTTTAATTTCAAGTTTTGTTTTAGTTTAGACTTTTAGTTTTAAATTTTTATCTGAAAAGCATAAAAATATCGTGGAAAATTTTTGCCAAATTCAGTATTACCTCAGGGATTTATCACGTTTTATTTTTTCTTCCTCCTGAGGCTAAAATTTTGGTGTGGAATCATCTTTTATACGATTTTGGCATGCTTGAATTATCATGAATGAGATATCTGATTAGCATTTAAAATTGGATGGTTGTGTATCGAAGCTTTATCTTTTTCGAAATTCTTAATCACTATAAAAGCACTGTGCGTTTATCGAATATCTTACGTTACTTGAAGTTATCTGATGGTTAATGATTGTTAACGAATTCGTCTTTTCGCAGCATTTTAATAGATAATATTCAACCTTTAACTCCTTAAGGCACTGGTCTATTTAATAAAATTAATTAAGTGCTCGTTTCCTTTCGTGTCTCCCAAGCCAACTGGTTCACAGTTGGTCATCCACTTTCCTACAGGGTCTACCCCCCTTAGCCGCGGGAGACAGGCTTAAATGGAGAGATCGGGGATCAGGGTGACAGCCCCCGGTCTGAGCGTTGTCGTGACAATTTGTGAGACAACAGTGTGTACTTCGTCAGCCGGTCAACGACGACAAAGACACAATCCTTGCCCTGTACCATGGGTAACCCTGTGATGAAGTCCATCAAAATACTCTCCCATTTCCCCTCCAGAATGGGAAGAGGCTGCAATAAATCCGCGGGATGGCTCATCTCCCCCTTGTTCCTCTGACAAACGTCGCACTCCCGAATATGTTGGAGTACATCCTCCTTGAGGCCCTTCCATGAGAACCTCTCTCTGATGGCCCTGTAGGTTTTGGTAAACCCTTGACGGCCGGCCAATGGTGAATCATGTGATTCCTGGAGTATCTTCTTCTTGAGCTGAGATCCCTCAGTCAAGAAGATCCGATGCCTATAGTAGATGATCTCATCGACCACCCCGTACCTGTCATCCACCACCTGCCCATCCAAAACCTCACATGCAAACCTGTCCTTGGAGTACTCAACTAAGAGTCGAGCCCTCTAGTCTGTGTCCAAGATCATAAGAGACAACGTGGCTGGTCTACGTGAAAGAGCATCTACTACCACGTTGTTTTTACCCTTGACATACTCAATGTCAAAGTCATATGCTTGGATCTTGCTGATCCACTTCTGCTGCCTCTCCTGTAGCTGCTTCTACTCCAAAAAGAATCTGATGTTGTTGTGATCAGTCCTCACCGTGAACCTGTTACCTACTAAATACTGCCAAAACTTGGCCAATGCATGCATGATGCCCAGCATTTCCTTTTCGTATATGGAATACAACCTCTAGTGCAGAAGGAGCTTTCGGCTCTCATAGGCTATAGGGTGACCTCCCTGCATCAATACTGCGTCGATCCCCTCTCCCGATGCATCACACTCCAAAACAAATGGCTGCATGAAATCTGGCAATGCAAGTATTGGGCAGCTACTCATAAACTCCTTGAGCCTGTCAAAGGCTCGCTGCACTGTATCCGTCCAACCGAAAGCCCCCTTCCTCGTCAAATCTGTCAGGGGTGCAACAAGCTATGAGAAACTCTTGACGAACTTCCAGTAGTAAGTACAAATGCCAATGAATCCCCAGAGTTTTGTCACGTTCCTCAGCTCCGACCACTCTCTAATGGCCCTGATCTTCTCCTCGTGGACTCTCACTCCGTCCACCCCTATGATGTGCCCTAAATACAACATCTCCGTCAACCCAAACTCACACTTGGAGAGTTTGGCATAGAACTGTTGCTCCTGCAAGATACGCAACACTATCTCAATGTGCTGGAGATGCTCCTCCTAAGTCCTGCTGTAAATGAGAATGTCATCAAAGAATACCAACACAAGCTTCCTCAAGTGACTGCGGAAGATGTGATTCATGCAGGACTGAAATGTGGCGGGGGCATTGGTTAGCCCAAAGGGCATCACCAAGAACTCAAAGTGCCCATAGTGACACTTGAAGGCGATCTTGGGAATGTCCTGTTCCCTCACGCAAATCTAATGATACCTAGATCTCAAATCAATCTTTGAGAAGAACCGTGCTCCTCTCAACTCATCCATCAACTCGTCGATCATGGGTATGGGGTACCTGTTCTTCAGTGTCTTCTTGTTCAGGGCCCTGTAGTCAATGCACATCCTTAATGTGTCGTCCTTCTTTACCAACACCACGAAAGAAGCAAAACGACTCATGCTTGACCGAATGTGCCCAACAGCCAACAACTCCTGAATGGCCCGCTCAATCTCATCCCGATAGGCCTTGGGATGCCTATAGGAGGTACTAATCACTACCTATATACCTTGCTCCAGCTCAATGGTGTGCTCAAATCCCCGGTCCGGTGGCTGTCCCGGTGAATTCTCCCCAAACACTATGGCATACCGGTCAAGGATGGACTGTATCTCTGGATGCACCGTCTACCCTGTAGTCCCTGCGTCTGATGCACGTGACTCCACTGCCCACTCCACATCTCCCTTCCGAAAGACTACCTCCATCCGATGAGTCGTAACAATCTAAGGCGGATATGTGTGCCGGTCCTGTATCTTCTCATGCCTCCCCGTCTTCTCATTGTCCCACTCCATCTCTAGGGTCTTCCAATCCGTCGTGACCTTCCCTAGAGTGATGAGCCACTGAACACCCAATATCATGTTGGTGTCTGGAATATCGACCACGAAAAAGTGGTCAGTCAATGTGTAGGTGCCCATCGTCACTGATAGCTCTGGAACATAACAAGCACACATCATGGTCTGATCTCCTAGGACCAAGACTGAAAACCCATCGAAGCTCTCTGTCTGTATACCTCTCCGCTCAACCATCTGTGCATCGATGAAGTTGTGGGTTGCCCCACTGTCAACCAAAACTGATACTCACTGGCCACATACTGTCCCCCGTACGCGTAGCATCAGATACTTGGGAACCCCTCGCAATGCTGCAAGGGCCCCTCCAGTAGGCACAAAAGATGCACCACCTGCTGCTGGCGCTAGAGGTGGCAAAGGTCCCTGCAAAACATGACTATCTCCTGCCTCCACATCATCTTCATATCCTCTTCCCCACTGCTCTCGGAGAAGACCTCAATAAAATGTGCTTTGCGAGCAACACATCTATGTCCTAGTGCCCACGGCTCCTGACAGGTGAAGCACAATCGCTTCTTCTTCAGCTCTCTCCTAGCATCATCGTCAATCTGTAATCGTCCTGGATTCCCCTTTGGAGGTGGAATCCTCACATCCTTCCCCTTAGACTGGAAAGTTTGTCTCTAGGGGTAAGGTGTCCGGGTCCTGGGTAAGACATCTTATAAGTCCCGGGTCCTGCTAATAGCATCCTTGAGTGTGGCTAGTCTAGTGGATCGGACTAAACCCCGAAGTGGCTCTGCTAACCCCTCAACGTACATATAGATCCTCTGCGCGGTGGATAGATCTAGCACCATCACTGAGACCCTCAAGAAATTTGCAATGTTGGTCTCTGGGCTCCGTGTCTGTTTGAGCCTCGTCAACTCAATAAAGTTCTGCCCTGGATCCCTCTAATCAAATTGCTCCATCAATCTCCTGGTAAACTCGGCATATGTCATCACTATGGAGTGTCTGAGTGTAACCATCCCATGAAATCACCAATCATGAGCCTCACCATCCAAATGTAACGTTGCCAACTTGATGGCCTCTGTCTCCGACATCTGGTTAAGCTGGAAATAAATGTCCAGCCTCTCCACCCAAGACTTTACTGAACTGTTTGATGAACCATCAAACGTAGGCAAGTGGAATCTACTCGCTGCACGGTGGGTGTCACCATCATGGTAATGTCGGTACCCTCTGTGATGGTCACGGGGTCTACTATCCCGCTGGAGCTGAACAAAGTCTCTGAATGAAAGAGCACCCCTGAACTCCTGCCCATAGGGTTGGTACTCTGCAAAATAATCGCCCATATGACCGAGCTCTATCTCCTGTTGAGCTCCAACCCCCATGTCTACTCCTCAGAAGGTGGGCATGGTAGAGCGTGTAGGGGCATGTGAGGCCACCTGCTGAGTAGTATCACGCTGCTCTAGCAAATGGTGGGATGCACCCGATCCCTCACCAACCTGGAAAACCCATGGGCTCTCACGCTCTCTAGCCTCTACTGCCGTGAATCTCTGCCCCATCACCTCAATCTGCCTCGACAGATCCTACACTAATTTGAGGAGCATATCCGCAAATCTCTTCCCGTCCTCGTCTGCCATCTGCTCTGTGTCCACTACAGGCTCCTGTTCTGCGTCCACCACAAGCTCCTCCTGTTTTGCGTCCACCACTGGAACATAGTCTCCCTCCCCGTAGGTGTTCTCCAACCTACGTCCAGTGTCTCTGTATCTCCTACCTCTGTAACAGATGTAGGGCTTTTCCCCTGGTGTCATAGATTGCCAGCTCCACAAGCTAAGCCAGATCTATGCTCTGATTCCACTGTAATTTCCCTTTCTAGGAATACTTCTCAAATACCAGCAAACCCCAACTAGAAAAACATACAAGTGGTATAATAGCCGGAAAACTCACAGAGACGAAATAACGATAGTGCAGCAAACAACAATTTATACATGAAACGTAAACAAATACTCAAGAAATGCAGCAAGAAATGCTAAGCCATTTTATTATACTAAGCAGTAGAATGAGTATAGGAGGTGATCAGAAAGATGGCACCTCGACTTGCACAAGGCAAGTGACGAAATACACTCAGAATAGCAAAGGAATGGCCTCACACTGATCTGCGTCCCCGCTGCTGGAAAACTGCCATGCTGTTGTTGATGGATATCGAATGAGGATTTGGGGTTGTTCCCTTCCTCAGAAAAGGCTAAAACTATGGAATCGGACTCTACTCAAGAAACCCAGAAAAACCCAGAAAGCTTTCTTGGAATGGTCGACCCCCGAAAATCACCCCCTTGGGATTCAGCGCAGTCTCTCAAGGCTCTGCGCTGCCACTGAATGAAACCCTCCAGAAATCTGCCTGAAACCTCTGCCAAAATCCTCCAATATGTAAGGGTTGATCCCTTGCTCAATCTCCCAGCACAAATCCTACTGCAAACCTTCAAGCCAGAACTCCTACTAGAAAGAACTGCGTCATCCCTCTCAGTGCTGCGCAGTCCTCCAAGATGATCAATCCTCCTGCCAGAAATGCTGATGAAACTACTACCAAAACGCTGATGGAAATACTTTGCCCGAGTAGGCACTCGAAGTCCCCCAGGGCTAAGGGTGAGATCTTCGAACGGAGATACTCATTGCACTAAACAGTGTTGCAGACTAGCTAAACAGCCAACGTGCTCTAAGTCGAAGTGACTAGCTTAAATGCACATAACTGAATGCCAGAATGAGGAAACTCCTCTTTCCTTTATAGCCTTTGCCTCTCTCAATCCCAAGGCCCACCTTCTCCAGCGTATTTCCTCTGTTGCCACGTGTTTCTTCCCTTCTGTGTAGTCCCTCCAAGTGTCTACTTGGGCTCCATCTTTCCGTCCCCCTTTGGCCCCCTTGGCTCCCCTTTTAGTCACAACGTTGTGCTACTAGGAAGTGACTTTTATTCTAAAGGTGAGTCATGTCCCCCTTTCCCTCACCTTTTTATTCATAAATAACTATAGAAGGCAAAAATAAGCAAAATCGAATATTCCAATTAGCCATGGCTAATTAGGAATATTACACATAAGGATTTGAGATTTTCTTGGCTAACTATTGGTTTTGCAGGGCTACAATTCATTTGGAAGAAGTTTTTGGGGCTCAGGCCTAGCCGCAGGCCTAAAAGGCCATTTTCACCCTAGACGCAATGGTTTCAAGGGTTTCCAGCCCTAGCCACAACCCCTAAAGGGCCTCTAAACCCTAGCCACTAGCATTTGCAGGCTTCATTTATCACTAAAATTAGGTTAGGGCTAATTCTTTGTGTTTTCTGGTGTCTCACACTTGTTGGAGGCCATACATCACATTTTTGAGGTCATTTCCCTTAGCCGCAGGCCTAAGAGGCCTAATTTGTCCTAGCCGAGAGGGTTTGAGGGCCTTCTCTCTTATTTTCAAGCTAATCATTTATGTTTGCAGTTGTTTAAACTTTAAGGGCCTAATCAGGTGCCTGAAGCTTCTCTTAACTTGGCAAAGCTGGTATTGCAGCAAGGCCATAAGGCCTAGAGGGTTTGCTCTCATCCTTTTCCTCTCTTTCCTTGACTGTCATAAGTAATCAGATCTGAAGATTAACATAGCAGCGTCATAATCACCTTATAATCACTTTAAAGAAGCCTTAAAATTGATTAATATAAGCCTAAGAACCTAAAGGAGCATTATACATTAACTAACAGCTAAATCTAGCTTGTTTACAAGTGACTTTTGGCACTGTTTTCATAGTGTCAGTGGGCTGATCTGATTGGCATTTAATTCTGGTGCATCTTCTTAATGATCATTGAATGATAGAAATATCGGTTAAAATATTACATTAAGTCCCTCTCTTGGTCTTGAGGATAAGCTAGTACTCTTCTATACTAACTCTTGCATTCTTGTGTCATTGCATGGTTTTCATTCTTCCTAGCATTTCTTGATAGTTAGTTGGATTTGTTAGTCTCTTCTTACGTTGCATGTCACCGTTAGCAATTTCATTACTCAATTGTTTCTTGTTGCTCTTGTGCTTAAAGGAACATTGCAAATCTCTATGGTTTCTAATTAACCCATAATATAAGTAACAAGAGGATATTGCTTTCATCACTGTGCTCTAAGATTCTCTTGCTCCTAATCGTTATAATATAAATAAGAGGAATTATAATTAGCATCTTGAATCGTTGAGCAATCATTGTTGCTAATCTTGTTTCCTTGGGATAATCTCTTAAGTATTCTCTAAATTGATTCATAAATTTTCTACTGCCATCTTTATAATCTTGTGAGCATCTTGGTCACAAGTGATTTAATTTGGTCATATTGAAGCATGTAATATTTGTGATCTCATTGAAGCAAATAAGAAAAGAAAAAAAAATAATTGCATCTTCATTCTAAGTTAGAAGTCCATGTTTAAAATTTACCTCCAAGCATAAACTTGGTTGTAAGAGAGGTATCCTTCTTCACACAATTTGATAAGTCTAGATGCTCATTCACAGTTAACACAGGTGATCTTGCAGTTCTCTTGTGGGCAATCCCTTGTAGGAACAAAGGCCTTAATGAGGGGATCCAGGGGAGGTATCGTTAATGAGGCCTTAGCCTCCTTCCCTTGGATTTCTCTCTACAACTTGCATTCGAGACTAGCTTAAAAATAATTAAGAGGAAGGATTAATCTAGACTAGGCATCTAATTAAAATCAACCAAGATCTTGCATCTCACTTAGATTAGATCTTGCACTTCATTTAGGATAGATTCTGCATCTTGCAATAGTTGTTCATCCGGTAACTTGGCATTCTAATCTTTATTGTGCAAGTAACTAATCTTGAAGGCACTGGTATATCACTTATATCTTAAAGAAATCTAATCTCTTTGTGCTTAATAATCCTACTTGTCACACAATTTTAGCTCAAGTTGTTGGGACATTTAGTTGTGTCTCCTAGACTTGTTGGTTTCCAACGTGTTTCTCATCATTCCATTTTGTAGGGACTATCCCCCTTAGCCTACATTTAGGAAATAGCTTAAACGGAGAGGGCAGGGATCAGAGTGACAACCCCTTCCCTGAGCATTGTCAAATTCGGTGTACAATTTGTGCAACAACTGGTCCTAATCACTCATAGTGGAAACACTTGAAAGTTGTTTGCTTGCTTGTTATCTTCAGATCTTTTTAGTTGAGTTCCCTATGCTCTTAGCTTGCCTTAGGGTGTCTGGTCTTTTTGTATTTTCAGTTTTCAAAAGTGGCTAATAGGATGGGTTGTCATCTTGTTGATGTGCTGGTGGTCGCTTCCTTTGTTGCTGCTGAGCTCTGGAGAAGTTCATTGATCTAGGAGGCTTCAAGGGCTTTCTCCCATGAGTGTTGATCCTTCACCCCAAAGGTGTAGGCTAGATACCACTTGTTCTTTTGAGCCAGTTCAACCAGATGCTTCGCAAGTGAACCCTCCTCTAGAGGGATCACCATTAGAGCAGGAACTTGAAGCTCAAGGGTCTCTTTGAGATCTAGATGGTCATGTTTCTGTTGGGACTTCGTTTCAGTCAGGGTCTTCGGAAGACCCAGACTGTGTTGAAGTTGAAGATATCCTAGATACTTCTAGGCTTAATGTAAATCCCCTCCTAGGGGACCATCCTTTAGAGGTATCTTTTGTAGATGTTTCAGTTCTGAGTGGTCCTCTGACTTCTCCTTTCACAATGGCTAATGTAAGTGGCACTAGTACAACTATTAAATTTTGAGGGTGTTCACACCTTGTCTTCTGTTGTTAGTGGTAGAGGAGTTGTTCCTCCTTTCTCCACTATCTCTACCTCTACGCCGATTTCAGTAGCTGCTCGTTCTATCTCCATTTCTGTCTTGAGTAAAGGCACCCAGCCTTCTGCTTCTTACACTAGTGCTTTCTCTTTTGGGATGCCTTTGATCGGGATTCCTACAATCTTGTTCTTTTTCTTGTCTATTCTCCCCTCATGTATGCCCAGCATGGCAAGTTCTTCAACCCTCTTACAGGATTTTACTTTAGGAGGCAGACATGTCCCACCTTCAAATCCCTCAGTTGGGGCTGGGCCTTTTCCATTCCCTGGTTTTTCTTCTGAGACTAATCCTTTTCAAGGATTCTCGGGTTACAGTGGAGGAACTTTTCCATCTTCGAGTGGGTCTATGTGTGATATCCCTTTTTTGATGTTTGGTTTGCAGGGGAGCATTGTCTTCCCTCCTATTGGGATGACGACAGGTTTTATGCCTTTCAAGAATGCTTGGAACCCTTACCAAGGTGCCAAGATGAATTTTCTAATATAGGTTAGCGATGTGCATAAATCATTGTTGGATAATGGTTTATCTTTTCATTATAACAGTGCATAACAGCTTCAATAAAAATTGTTGATAGTTTAGTATTGATCAATGTCTAGATGAATTACCTTGTTGGCGCAACTTTGCACACTGCTGCACAACACAGGCTCCAATATCTGAAAAGGTTTTAGCAAGTTCACCCTGTGGCTTGTTGACCACTTCAGGATTCCCACTATCTCCAGAAGCAGAAAGCTGGGTAGTCAGAGAGCAAAATATATTCATAATATAAAAGGAAAATGTATCTAAGATCTTTCACAACTTTTCAAACTCAAATTGTCACAAATTTTAAGTGATCTCATATTCAGAGTTGTCACAAATTCCAAATGATTCAACTTTGAATTCTAACTGAACAATAGGAGCTAACTATAAATTTACAAACTGAAAAATGCACTTCATTTTAAAAGGTCAAAAGGAAAGTTTTATTCTTAGGATACATACATCTGGTTTGATTGGTAGCTCAAACAGATATGGAATTCCAAATTGTTGAACAACCTACACAGATGTGGACAAAACTAAAGACAATTAGACAAGTATTGATTATCAAATATAGAAAAACGAGGAAATTAAAATAAAACATGATTACTAACCTGGGAGCCTGAACCTTTCCCAAAAGGGTAATATCGTTTCCCATCAGCATCAAAGTGACACATGTTTTCAACAACCGCAATACATGGGACCTGTAGGCGCAGCAAAAGAGGTATGCTCTATAAGTGAAAATCACAAAATAAAACAACATTACTGAAATAAAGTGCTGACAAATATAAGGGAAAAAGCACTAATATTGAAGACAGTGATTTATACAAAAGCTTATGATTTTTGTATTTTATTGTTGAAGGAAATACTCTTTTCTTCTAGATTTAAACAAGAAGAAAAACCATGTGAATGTAAAAATGGCAAAGGAGTTACTAATTCAACTTCTCACTATGAGAAAGCAAACTCAAAATGTTTTCCTCAGTTAGAATGTTAAATGATTTTAATTTGTTGACAAGAATTCAATATAGGTAAGGAAAATACAAGAACAACTTTACTTCGGCACCTAAAGACCTTGGCATGTGCTCAGCCACCTGGGAATTATGACTAGAGGATCGAGAGAAAATTGGCAACAGTTAATATATGGAGGAGGTCCTAACAAAATCCTGTGCTCCTCTATTTAGTTTGAGAAGCTCTATTTGGCAGGCCACTATGTGATAGAATACCATGAGACATAGAGCGACCCATGATTTAGTCCCTTGAAGACAGGTTGAAGATGAATCATGTAAATCCAACAGAGCCCACCCAAACATTTTCACATCGAATAATAAACTGATCCTTGTTCATTATGCTCTACTTGAATTGCTAGGATGTTTGATAATGTTTTAAGTGAATTATTGTGATCTTTCCACTGCTGTTTTATACTCTAATTTACAGAAGTGTTAATGGATGAAAATTTTACAGAAAATTCTGGGAAACATTCTAAGAACTGAAATTTTAGTTTTGAATTAATTGCCCGAGTGCATGAAATTTCCACAAATTAAGATTTCCTTATTGGTTCCACTCTTATGCTTCTGAACTAGAAAGATGTTCACAATGGTAGAAGTTTAATCTTGAAAGATCTGAGCAAGAGGATTGATTATATATGTTGACCTTATGGCTCCAACTTACCCTTATCAATATACACATATAACTTCTGTCACAATTTCCTTGTCACATAGATGAAAACTCATATAATATTTGACAACAGTTGTACAAACCAAATGGAGAATGCATTGTAATCCATGAAAAATGAATACATAATCCCTACCTTAAGCTTTGAAAACATTCGTACACCCTTTGCAACATCAATGAATGACAATTTTTGAGGAGTTGTGACTATTACAGCTGCTGTTAAAGGAACAATCTGCATAAGCATTACAGAGTATACATTAGGAATGGATTTTCCCTAAAAAAATTCCATTACTTGCAAAGATCAATGTGGCCATAGAATGCAACCCTTGCACTTGAAAAAGACAACATCCACAGAAACTGCAAGTTCTTTATAACATGTACCTGGCATAAAGTCAATTGTATGTCACCTGTTCCGGGAGGCATGTCAATCAGTAGGTAATCTAGCTCTCCCCTACACACATAAAATGTTAATGTCAACTAGATGTGTGATTTCTAGCTGTAAATCAAATGGCATAAACTTCAGAACAATGTATATGTTCTAATAAAATGTTCTAGAAAATGTACAGAAACTTGAGTGTGTAAATTCACACATATTTTTAGGGGAAAACTGGATACATTATTCATTCATGCTACTAGAAATAAACACATTAATTCTCATGTGCTTTGCAAATGAGATAGCAATGTGGATGGGCCTTGTTACCACTCCTCCAGCAAGGGTACTCCAGAACTTTTGATGAAAGCCATATGTAAGCCCAAATGTCTGCAAGTTATAGCCCTTCAAGGCCGTGTGGGTGTGTTTTGTGAAAGCAACTCCTAGATTCCTAACAGTGGACAGTCATGGCCAGTCTTTTTAGTTTCATTTTCATGGAGTTTGATTTTATGGCACTGCTGACCTCCACGTAGTGGTTGGTAACTCTCTATCTTGATGGGCATTCTTATGTCCCAGAGTGGTATGTGGACATCATGAAGGTGGAACCGTGGAACTACTAGGA
This sequence comes from Pinus taeda, assembly GCA_000404065.3. Classification (NCBI taxonomy): domain Eukaryota; kingdom Viridiplantae; phylum Streptophyta; class Pinopsida; order Pinales; family Pinaceae; genus Pinus; species Pinus taeda. The sequence continues at coordinate 88,183 of APFE030915987.1, forward strand.
CTCATGATTTATGGGAGCACCTATGGTTTCTTTAGCACTGTAAAGGTGATCAGCTATTGTACTTTTCCTTTCCACTATCCCTTGATCCCAGTGCACCTATTTTGTTCCCCACATGGACCATCTCTCTTTGTGTGCACACCTCTTCGGCCATGGCCATCATCCTTCTTGGAAATATCACAGTTCATTTGCGCTCCCTGAGGCAATGTCCCACATCCTCCAAGGCAAAGAAAGGGTCCACTGCAACCTCCAAGTCAAGAGAAATCAACTGCAAATTGAAACACTTAATATGCCCTCCTGAAAGTGCCCTTTCTAACTTTTGGGTACTTTAATATGGGGTTGACTTCACTTATAGGGCAGCTGTAAGGTTATTTATAGCAACATAACACATCTAAAGGACAAGAAAGAAGTCAAAGGAAGTAAAGAACATCTTATGGACCAAGTATGACTCATCTTAAAGCAACTTCAAAGCAAAGGTCACACATCAAGCAAGCAAATGGACCAAAAGCAAGGATGTCATCTACTTTTCCTAGCCGTTGGAGGATGTCATAGACATATTTGAGGGATGTTGAACCAAATAAGGATGTCATTCAAGGTTCCAAGCATTCCTAAAATAATTCCAAGTCAGATAAAGCAAGAATCCAAGGGAATGTTGCATCTTCAAGGCAAATTGTCCTCTTTCTATATTTGACGTCACTTTATTTATTGGAGGTTTTATGACCCATTTTTTAGATTGGAAAGTCATTCCCATGCCTCATGGAAATGCCTTAACTTATGGTATAGGCATGGGCCTTCATTTAAGGAATATCTTGAAGGATAATTATTAATAAGCATTATTTGAGCTTTTATTAGAGCTATTTTTGAGGGTGTTGTCCCCTTTGGAGAATTTTATCACGTCTATTATTAGGGTTTTAAGCAGTGTAATGTAAAAAAATTATTTGACTTAATCTCGAAGCATTTTATCACAAATCACCTAATTTTGGGGAGCTAACAAAGGAGAACATTTGAGAGCCTCATCTATAAATATAGGCCTCTCCCTCCTTAGCAAATCACTGTGTACTGCTTGAAATCATTTGCCGAAATGTGAATTGTTTTCATGAAAGCTTTGGTGTTCTTATAAAAGTCTCTTTTTCTTAGTTGATATCAAATATTTGCTAGGGAAAATTGTGGAATAATTCAAGACTAATTGGATTGATCCATTTGAAGCGTAGCCTTGTCACTTGAAGAGGGACATCTAGGTCCCTCTTGTTGGTGCAAGGTAAGGTTTGTCTCTCCTAGTTGGGCGATGCCCTAGGCTCCTCATTAGCGGTTTCAATTTGTTTCACATCATAATTCATCAACTGGTTCGAGGTTTTTCCCTATATGTAATCCCTCCTACTAGGGCTTGGTTTCATAACTTGTACTTGATTAGACTTGAGGTGATTTCTTTTGGGTTCGATCCCAAGACTAATCCACAAACATTGGTCAACCAACTTAAGAGGGGAATTAATTTGACCCCATATCCCTAGTGGAAATTAGGAGCAATCTTTATTCCAACAAGCCAATCATCTATTTTACAAAATTTCTGCAAATATATTTGTATTTTACTTAATAAAAAGAGCCCTGAGAATTAAAATATATAAAAAAATTCAAAAACTAACAATCAAAAATAAAAATTAAACTTGTGAATCTCTTCATCACCTTGTCTAGAATATTTTAACAGATTACTTTTTTCAAGTCTGGACTTGTTTCTTGGGATTTGTGCCTCCTACCGCACCTAAAGGCTAGAAGCCCCATCTTATTGAGAATTATCAATGGATCTAACATCATTTTGAGGGTTTTGAAGGAGAAATCATCAATCTGACTTTTGTCTTCAACATTTACAGTTCAATCTTGGTGAAATCCCTTGCCTTGGATATGTGAGAGGTTGTTTCTAACCATTGTAACCCCAAGCTCCATTTCTAAAGTATTCTAAGTTTTAACAGGTTGCTATTCATGTCTAGAAGTGTTTGTAGCTGTCCTAACAATTGCAACAAGTTTCATTTCAATTGGAACACTTACAATTTTCAGCCCTTGGGGATAGGACCCAAAAACTGACTGACAATTTTCATATCTGAATATATATTTGAATACCTAGTGATTTGAAGTGCTAGTGGGCTCATTTTATTTTCAATTCATCGTACTAACACTTTCAATCAACAACATCAAATTTCAGGAATATCCTTGGGCTCATTTGAGGCCTCCAAATGGCCCTTTGCTTGCTGGTTTCTACAGATTTTTGCAGAATTTCAGATTTTGCAGGTATAACAGCAAGTTAATTCATCACTTCTTGTTGATTTGGGGTAGCATCGTATGTGCTCTAGCCATGAAAATTGGTGGAGAGGCTAAAGCACATGTGATCTCCAAGACTCAGAAATGGTTTGGGCAGATTCTAACCGGTTTGGGAGATATTAAAATAATTAATATTTTTAATGGAGTTCCTAAGTCTAAACTTAGGAAAAATAAAGTATTAATGGGTATTAATATAAAACTGGGTTAGAAGGTTCCAAAAGTCATGGATCAAGCCAAATCTAATCTTAGTTGTTGATTAGAGATTTAATCTCGGTCGTTGAAGGACCAACAGGAAAAGTATAAAAGGAGGCTTGAGGGTCAGTTGAAGAACACACCAGAGTGATTAGTCATTCAATTTGCTAGAGCGGGGTTGCTAAGCAAAGTTGAATCAGTGATCAACAGCGAAGGGCAATGAGCACTGGATAGAGAGGCAGAGATAGTGCCGAGAGACCAGCGCAGAGGCAAAGAGCGAGAAGCAGCAACCAGAGCAGGCCACGCAAAGCCAAACAGAAACATTGCAGAGGCCAAAGGGCCTACATCATCCACACAGAAGGTAGCAGGAGTGATGCGGAGGATCCCAGAGGTTGCACAGTGCCTCAGAGGGTTGACGCAGAGAGTTCTGAGGCTAACACAGAACAACAGAAGGTTGACACAGTGCTTTAGAGTTGCTCGAGAGGGTTTCGTCGGACAAGTTTTCTAAATCCCTGTTTTTGAATAGAGAGGTATTACTGTTGGTTGTTTTTCTCTGTCAGGTGAGCCAAATTGGCACCCAGTTGTACTCAACGAAGTATTGCATAATAATAAATCCTCGGAATAGATGCACCAGTTTTCCTGCATTAGGTTTTTTGGGTACGATTGTCCAAAAATAACGATGTCACGTGTGTGTTTGTTTTCTTTCAGCTGTTGATCTATAGATGTTGAGATTGTATTGTGTTTATTTCGTTATTTATATGTTTTAAATAGCTTGTTCAGAATTAACAAGTAGAAGAAATAAACCAAAAGAATACAAATTAAATTTCAAACAAATAGACTTAGAAATTTCAACATGGTACCAGAGGGTGGTTGCAAATCACAGGAGAGCTGAAGGCATCAGCTAAGCAGAGCATTTGTAGTAGAATCAACTGTCCTGAGTGACAGAAACTGATCCTTGCAGAAAGCGACAAAAGAAGGGTTGACGTAGAGGGACTGCGTCATCAGTCCGGGCGAGAAAGAGGCCAGCGCAGAGGCCGAGAAGGGCAGAAAGAGGCTCACGCAGAGCCATGCAGAGGCCAGGAGGGTTGACACAATTGGCTGAGGGAGATGTTTTTCCAGTGTCGGGATTGGACAAAGCCTAGAGGCTCAGCCCTTCAGTTGCTGGGGCATAGAAAGGTGTGGGCAGTTTGCGAGAGAGAAGCTAGTGGGGTACTATGGGCAGTTTGAGGGAGTGAAGCTGGTGGGGTACTATCGGCAGAGCAATACCAAACAGGGCAAAACCAAGGTAGAGGGAGTTGCTATCGAGGCGAATTTCTAGCCAAGGAATCCAAATCAGTGTGGTAGGTGCACAGAAGATCGGAGAGGTGCAACATCACGACTGGCAAGAGGATTTCCAGAAGAGAAATCATGACTCGGAGGGAGTCTAGTAGAGAACTTCCAGGCGGTAAATAGAGAGACTCGGTAGGAGTCGAAGAGACAACTTCCGGAGGGAAGTAGAGAGACTCAGAGGAGTCGATAGAAGAGCAGAGAGATGGCCATGAATGCACTGAGGGATCAGGAAAGGCTGGACGAGCTGTCCAACTTTGTGGTCTGGAAGGCCAGGATCCTGTCCATTCTAGATAGACATCGCATCAAGGCCTTCGCTTTGAGAACAATGGTGATCCCTGTTGACTCAGCTGATCATAAGAAGTACGAGGAGGCAATGGCCATGGCGAAATGCATCATTCTTGATGGGGTCAAGGATCATGTGGTCCAACAAATTGTCAAGAAAGAGACGGCAAAGGAAATGTGGGACACCTTGAAGAAATTGTACCCACATACTTTCGTGTAGAGAAAGATGTTACTTGAGAATCAGTTGCGGTCATACCAGATGCAGAAGGGGGAGCAAATAGATCACATCCTTGGTTGGTTAAAGGAGATCCGGGACCAACTGATTTCCATAGGGGCCACGCCAGACGAGGAGATGTTGGTGAAGACCGCACTGAACGCAGTCTCTGAGGAGTGGGAGACATCTATCCAGAGCATACTGGGTAAGGTGTATCTTCCAGATTGGGAAGAATTGTGGGCGGCTCTTTGCCAAGAGGATATCAAGCGATTGAGCAAGATGGGAAGTAGCAGCAAAGGAGTCTGGATCAAGAAGGAAGAGGAAGAGGATGCAGCTCTAACATCTGCAGGAAAGCAGGAGAAGAGGAAGAAAAAGGACCTCTCCAAAGTCAAGTGTTTCAAATGTGGGGAACTGGGTCATTATGCGAACCAGTGTCCGAAGAAGAATTCTAAGGGAGAGGAGTCTGAATCCAAGGCAGCGCCAGCGAAGGCGGAGAAGGAGGTAGAGGAGGATGATGATTGTGCCATGAGTGCTTGTGTACCTCTAGAGAAGAGGTGGGGAGACATCGAGCTATAGTCAGGAAGACTATAGGCGATAAGGTGTAGGATCCTTGAGGTACCCAAACTCTTGGATCAGATCCTTGCTACGGGAGCCCCAAAGAGAGAGTAGCAGGATTTGTGGATGTTGATAGAAACAAATGTGGATGAAGCGACAAAGAGTGCTACAGTGCAGGAGTCCCTGAGCAGTAGTGCAACAGGCATAAAGAGTGTTGCAACAATGCAGGATGGCATAGAGAGGTTTGCAGCAGTGCGAGATGCAAGGAGTTGTTGTAGTAGCGCAGAGGCAGTAGAGGGAGCACTTGATAGCGGCAGAGAGAGCTTCAATATCGGGAGTGTTTCTAGCCTGACAGGGATGTCAGTAGTTGGGTGGATCAGTTACTTACTTCTCAATAACTGAGTTGTAGTGCAGTAGCATTTGGCAGTAGCATGATGCAACATGATGAGAGGGGGTTGCAATGTAGATGCAGTGTTGGGAGAAAGGACCAGCAATAGCACGAATGCAACAGTGGCAGTGCAGAGCCATGGGCAGTAGTACAGGATGCAGCAATGTAGAGGATGTTGGGTGGGAAGGCCTATCATCAGCATAGGTACCGGTGTTGTATAATCAGAGTGATGCTCAGTGAGGAGTATTACTAGAGCACAATCCTCGCTAAGAGGAAGTGTTGATGTGGGGTAGCATTGGATGTGCTCTGGCCATGAAAATTGGTGGAGAGGCTAAAGCACATGAGATCTCCATGACCGAGAAATGGTTTGGGCAGATTCTAACCGGTTTGGGAGATATTAAAATAATATAATATTTTAATAGAGTTCCTAAGTCTAAACTTAGGAAAAATAAAATATTAATGGGTATTAATATAAAATTGGGTTAGAAGGTTCCAAAAGTCATGGATCAAGCTAAATCTAATATTAGACATTGATTAGAGATTTAATTTTCGTCGTTGAAGGATCAATAGGAAAGGTATAAGAGGAGGCTTGAGAGTCAGTTGGAGAACACACCGAAGTGATCAGTCATTCGATTTGCTAGAGTGGGGTTTCTAAGCAGAGTCGAATTAGTGATCAGCAACGAGGGGCAGTGAGTACTTGACAGAGAGGCAGAGATAGTGCCGAGAGACCAGTGCAGAGGCAGAGAGCGAGAAGCAGCATCCAGAGTAGGCCACGCAGAGCCCAGCAGAGATAGTGTAGAGGCCATAGGGCCTGCGTCATCCACCCAGAAGGCAACGGGAGTGATGCAAAGGATCCCAGAGGCTGCACAGTGCCTCAGAGGGCTGACGCAGAGGGTTCTGAGGCTAACGCAAAACAGCAGGAGGCTAACACAGTGCTTCATAGTTGTTGGAGAGGGTTTTGTGGGACGGGTTTTCTGAATACCTATTTCCAAATAGAGAGGTATTACTACTGGTTGTTTTTCTCTATCGGGTGAGCCAGTTTGGCACTCGGTTGTACTCAAGGAAATACTACATAAGAATAAACCCTCAGAATCGCTGCACAGGTTTTTCTCGCATTGGGTTTTTTCGAGGACAATTGTCCAAGAATAACGGTGTCACTTGTGTGTTTGTTTTCTTTCAGCTGTTGACCTATAGATGTTGAGACTGTATTGTGTTTATTTCGTTATTTATATGTTTTAAATAACTTGTTCATAATTAACAAGTAGAAGAAATAAACCAGAAGAATATAGATTAAATTTCTAATAGATAGACTTCAACACTTCCGATCCCAAACGAATGGTATCTATCAACGATATCATCTCTAATATTGTGTAATGTCTCCAATTTCTTATTTACTATCTAGGGTGGTTAGCAGAGACCCTCAAGTTGTGCCAACAGTCTTAGGAGATGTTTTCGCCCATGTTGTACACCTAAGTGCGGGAAAAGTTTCCAACCCTACAAGGTATAAAATTTATAGCGCAATGCTCAGAGTAGGGGTTGTCACTCTGATCGCTACTCACTCTGTTTAAGATCTTTCCTAGACAATCTAAGGGAGGTAGTCCTTAAAGGTAGAAAAACTATTGGGAAACTTGTTTAAACAACAAGTTCTAGGAGGTTAAGGGCAAGGCGATCATTTTTAGCGTAACTTGATTAAGGATTAGCAAGTGATTATTAAGGGTCAATGTAGCTATTAAGATTAGATTAGATCACAAGACACCTAATGAGATAAACTATTTAGAGACCAGTGCCTTCAATACAATGCCCAAATTAAGATACTTGCTCAAATACAAATGACAAGTTACAAGAACAATAATATTGCAAGAAAGGGTTAGTACAAGATACAAGATGCAAAGACAACTTGCAATACAAGATGAAAATGGCACTTCCACTTTAATAAGATAGCAATATTATAAGAACTAGTTTTGAAAATATCGGTATCGGCAAAATATCGACGAGGGTCCAGAAAACATCTTCTCGGCAATATCGGCGAAAATATCAGCAAAATATCGACAAATATCGGCAAGCATAAAAATTAATTTTTTCAAATTTTTAAACATAGCCGATATTTTGCTGATATTTTTAAAATATCGTGATATTTTGTTGATATTTTGAAAATATCGCAATATTTTCTTGGCGATATATCGTTTTGCCGAAAATATCGCGATATTTTCGAATATCGCCGATATTATCAACAGTGATAAGAACCAGTGATAAGTACAAGAAGGATATAACTTGCAAGTAGAAATAAAGATGCTCACAAGATCAATAATGAAATGATGCTAGATAATAGATGCCAAGACTATAATATTTCCACAGTAATCAATGAAGCTTTTTAGGATTACCCAATGGCTCATTGATAATAGAGACAACCCCTAGCTATGTGCTTATGAGACAAATCTTCAATTAGGTAATGTAGCAATTAGAACAAATGAAACTTCATAATTATATAAGCACAAGGAGATTGCTAACAGTGACTTTAAAATAATGAAATTCAGCAAGGAATAAATGCAATTTCTAACCATGCAATGACAAGAGAACAACAAAAATGAAAAGGTTAGTAAGTAACTAAGAGCCAAGAGGCTATCCTTGATATTTTGATGAGATCACAAGAGAAAAACCAAAATCAATTACTTATTCATTATCCTTTAGCTATCCAAATACCACAAGATTGCATATGTTAAACCCAAAGATGAACTTCAGAGATGAAATAAAAGCACCAAACCTTACTGTAAATATATATCAATCCACTATCAACCCAAATTAGTCGTTGGATAGCTACTGCTATGCAAGAATACAATTAAGCCTTTTATGTGTTATAATATGACAAATTTCAATTATATTTAGGCTTTGTCGTCGCTCAAATTGTACAAACACCATGACAACCGCTCAGCGTGGGGGCTGTCACTCTAATCTCCACCCACTCTGTTCTAGCTGTCTCCCAACAACAGGCTATGGTTGGTAGTCCCTATGGAAATGAAATGATGGAAAGCAAGTTGGGAACCAACTTGTCCAGGAGACACAGTTGAGTGACCTAGCTACTTGGTGAAAATTTAGCAAGATTAAGGATTCGATTAGTTTTAGAATTGAGACCAGTGCCTTATGGAGTCAAAACTTCTTGCTTATTATAAATTATGACCAAGTAATCAGATGGACAACTACAGCTTATATGATTAACTAACCTATATGAGATGCAACTCCTACGACCTAAGTGTGATGCAAGGATCTTGGTTAATTTTAGATTATATGCCTAGTCTAAATGGAACCTTTCCCTTAACTGTTTTGAGAAACAGTCTTCAGAGTAGGTTGTGAGATGGAAGCCAATGGGAAGTAGGCAAAGGCCTGATTAACAATAACTCCCCCATGTTCCAACCACACAATGCCTCCGACGCTATAGAGATTGTGGCTCTGACGACTGTAAGGTTACTTTGTTAACCACTAAAAATGGTTGCATCCCTCAAGCTAAATGAAAAAGGGTTGTCCTAGGAGTTTATCAACCAAGATTATGCCTAGAGGTAAGTTGTTAAATGCAACTACTCTTAGAATGAAATGCAAGATGGATGAGTGAAGTTCTTAGCTTAAGATTGTTTTAATTGTTTAAGTACTTAAGTTATGATTATTCTTTATGACAAGATTACTTAAAGATAAATGAAAAGACAATCTTAACCAAACAGAAATGTGCCAAATACTTAAGTGTGAAGTAGATATCAAAGATAATCACAAAGTTCTAATGACTATGGGGCATACATAATCTCGTAATGACTTAACTCACGCTTAGTCAAGATACCAATTTCAACATTATTAAAGACAATGCCACAATTGAAACCATTAGAGATCTTCAAAGATATTTCAACCAAGTAAATGCAAATTATGATGCCAATATCAAATCCACAAGATGCCAATCCCTCAAGATAACTGATGAAAATGTTGATTTGGGGTAGCATCGGATGTGCACCAGCCATGAAAATTGGTGGAGAGGCTACGACACATGAGATCTCCAATACCCAGAAAGGGTTTGGGCAGATTCTAAAGAGTTTGGGAGATATTAAAATAATTAATATTTTTAATGTAGTCCCTAAGTCTAAACTTAGGGAAAATAAAATATTAATGTGAATTAATATAAAACTGTGTTAGAATGGTCCAAAAGTCATGGATCAAGTCAGATCTTATCTTAGCCATTCATTAGGGACTTAATCTCGGCCGTTGATTTGTCAACGAGAAAAGTATAAGAGGAGGCTTGAGGGTCACTTGGAGAACACACCAAGAAATCAAGATTTCGACTTTCTAGGGCTGGGTTTGTTGAGAAAATTGAGAGAGTGATCAGAGTTGCAGCTAAGGGACAGTGAATATAGAAGCAAAGAGGCAGAGATAGCACCGGGAGGATAAGTGCAGTAGCCGGAGAGAGGCACGCAGAAGTAGCCAAGGGTTCACGCAGAGCCAGCGAAGGAAGTCATTATCCTATCCACGACGCACTGTGTCTCACCCATGTGAAAATTCCTACAACTAGAATCCTACTGCAGCAAATGGAAATTATTCTCCTAATTGTTAATTTAATTTAACAATTTATTTATTGTTTGCTACAACAAATACTGAACAAATCACACTGCAACCTACACAAATAAAATTGCGGAATAATAAATGTTGGAAGAAATGTTAGCACACACACATAAAAATAACACAGTTATTTTTGGACAGAAGTCCTCCGAAAAACCCAACTTGGGAAAACCAGTGCAGCAGTTGAGGGTTTTATTATTAAGGAGCAGAAAAATAATCTGAGTACAACTAGATGCCGAAACTAGAAATCCTATAGAGAAATACTGGCAAAAATATGGAGAGGAATTTTCCTCACCACACAAGCAATCTCCCAGCACAACTTGCCTTCAAAATTTCGGCCCTCTGAGCATTTGCATCAGCTTCTGCATAGCTGGCTGGATGTCTAGCCTCAGAATGGACTCTGATGAAGTCGTTCTTCCTTCTGCTGACTAGAAAGACACTTCTCCGACACTCTGGGACTCCTTCCCGTCCTCAAGATTTGAAAATGTCAATCTCTCCCAACAAATCGACTTTGCCTCTAGAGGCTATTGCGCTGCCCCAGTGACAACCTCTTTGTGGCTCTTTTGCCTCTCTGTAAATGCACTCACCAGATCTGGAATCCTTCCTCCGACTTCACTCTTTGCCCCTCTCTCACCACTTCGATCTCACTAGCTCTCTCTTCGACAACTAACTGCTGCTACTTTGTAAATCGATCTACTTAGAAATCGAACCTCTCAAGTGTATTCTCCATCACCACATCGACCTCATTTTATAATACTTTGTTGGAGCACCAACAACCAAAATTAAAACGTAATCGATGGCTAGGATCATCTCTAGATCAATTCGTGTGAGTTTCTATATGATTTTCGCATTGACTTAATTAATATTGATTAACTAACCATATTCCCTAAGTTATTTAGGAAATATTTAACAACTAGTTAATAATCTAATTGAGTCATTTCTAGGCGGAATTTCCAAAAATGATTTATGGGATTTGGCGATCTGAAGTATTCTAGCCTCTTCACAAAATTTCAAGGCTAGAACACATCCAATGCTACAAAAAACTAACACTCCCTCTTAGCGAGGAATGTCTTCTAGTGCTACTGAACACCCTGGAGCAACACCCTATCTCTGCATCATCTCGTCACGCTCTTGATGTCTGGCCATACTGTCGACCAACCACTGCGCAACTCTAATATATGTCACATTTGTGTTGCTGCTGACACTGCCATATTGCTACCAACACTACAACTCCCTCTCATCTATTGTTGTTGCCGCTGCAACATCTGCAACATAAAATAATCCAAAATATTGAATCAATTGTGATCAGTATAATGCATTGGTCACCTGAGTCTCTCATTGTTGCTAGTATCTACACTATCACTAAAGAATCTATGTTGTGGCTAACTTTTTCACTACTGCCAATTCTGCATTGCGCTCCCCAACATCTAACTGCTACTAGTTTCTGCAACTGTCACTTTGGCATCTGACTACATCAATTGCCACTGGTCCATCTTGCTATTGAACACTGTGGGCCCCCGTAGCTAGGTAATGATCCATGAGGTGGACTCCACAAGGATCCTGCCCATTTATAGCGCTTTGGGGCTATAGCACCAAGTCACCCAACCTCACTCCTAGAGGTATATCGGCAAGCATAGCGAAGTCTTCCTCCAGCCTGGAGGAAAGCCTATCTATCTCTGTTGAAGCTACCTGTTGGTCCTACTTCTCCTCTTTATCCTTATTCTTGAGAGGACACTGGGTACCGTAGTGACCGAGTTCACCACACCCGAAGCATTTAACCTTTGACAGGTCCTTCTTCTTCTTCCTCCGCTCCCCCTGCCTCTGACTGGGACCCTTTGATGTGAGGGCCACATTCAACTCATCCTTCACCTGCTTCGATCTGCTGCTACTACCACTAATGGAGCTCTTCAATAGAGGTTGTCTCAACTTCTACTGCAAATCGGCCCACATCCTGTCCCACCTTGGTAATCTATCTCTGCCCAAGATAATTTGGACGAATACCCGCCACTCCTCTAAGACATTGTTGAGTGCCAACCGCACTAGCTCCGTGGGTTGAGGCACTGCCCCAACAATTGACAACTAGCCTTGAACCTCTTGAATCCTGGTGAGGAATGGATCTATGCCTTCCCCCTTCTGCATCTCAGCTTCTCCTCTAAGTACATCTTCCGCTGCTCGGAAGTACCTTGGTATAGCGTGGAGAGAGTCTCCCACATCTCTTTGGTCGTTCCCTTGGCCACTATATGTGAGACAATATGATCCCAGACGCCATCTAGGATCAAATGTTTTTCCCGTGCCATCTCCTTTCTGTACTCCTTCAGTTGGTCTGCGTCCTGGGGAACAAATACCACTGCATCAATATACATTTTTAGGCCAAACTCATCCAGAAAGGACATCCTTGCCTTCGAAATGACATAGTTGGAAGCTCCATCCAACCTGTCCTGATCACGAAGCCAAAACAATGGCCATCTCAACAAATGTCGAAACTCTCCTCTTTCCTTCTGCTCATTTGCTGCTCAGTTATTTGCACTCCCTTCTGAAGTGAGAAAATCTGCTCACAATGACTGCTAATCTGCAAGGAAAAAAATTGAACTTCTTGAGACTAGAAGTTCCCTGAGGAAAATTTTCCCTTTGTGTGTGCTCTTCTTCCTTCCACCTGATGCTGGCTCTGCTCTAGCAAACTGTTGCAAAACCACTGCGTCTAGCTAGAGATCTGCTACACAAAAATATTGAGTTGCTCCCTCTGCCTCTAGAATCACACAATCGAGAGAGATCAAATTTTTTTTGCCCCTCAATCAAAAAAATTGAATTTCCTCAAGTAACTCGGCCTCTTGGCAAAGTGATTGCGTTGCTCCTAGGAATTTCGATCTGCTGCCCACACTAAAGAGTGAATTCCGTCTATCTTTGCCTCTGAGTTCCCCGATTCATCAACTGCGCTCTGATACAATGTGAAAGTTCCTACAATTGGAATCCTATTGCAACAACTACAAATTATTCTCCTAATTGTTAATTTAATTTAAAAGTTTATTTATTGTTTGCTACAACAAACACTGAACAAGTCACACTGCAACCTACACAAATAAAACTGTAGAAGAATAAACGTTGGAAGAAATGCTAGCACACACATAAAAATAACACAGTTATTTTTGGACAAAAGTCCCCAGCGAAACCCAACTTGGGAAAACCGTTGCAATAGCTAAGGGTTTTATTCTTAAACAGTAATGAAACAATCTAAGTACAAGTAGATGCCGAAAATGGCAATCCTACAGAGGAATTTTCCTCACCCCACAGACAATCTCTTGTTGATTTGAGGTAGCATCGAATGTTATCTAGCCATGAATATTGGTGGAGAGGCTAAAGGGCATGAGATCTCCAAGACCCAAAAATGGTTTGGGCAGATTCTAACTGCTTTGGGAGATATTAAAATAATTAATATTTTTAATGGATTCCTAAGTCCAAACTTAGGAAAAATAAAATATTGATGGGCAATAATATAAAACTCGGTTAGAAGGTTCCAAAAGTCATGGATCAAGCGAAATCTAATCTTAGCCATTGATTAGATATTTAATATCGGCCGTTGAAGGACCAAGTGGAAAAGTATAAGAGGAGGCTTGAGGGTCAATTGGAAGATACACCAGAGTGATTAGTCATTCGATTTACTAGAGCAGGGTTTGCTAAGTAAAGTTGAATCAGTGATCAGCTGCGAGGGGAAGTGAGTACTGGACAGAGAGGTAGAGATAGTGTCAAGAGACCAACACAGAGGCATGAGGGAGACGCAAAAGCCAGAGCAAGCCACGCAGAGCCCAATAAAGACAGCGCAGAGGCCAGAGGGCCTGTGTCATCCACGCAGAGGGCAGCAAGAGTGACGTAGAGGGTCCCAGAGGCTATGCAGTGCCTCAGAGCGCTGACATGGAGGGTTTTGAGGCTGACGCAGAGGCCAGAAGGGTTGACGCAGTGCTTCCGCGTTGCTGGAGAGGGTTTCATGGGACACGTTTTCTGAATACCTGTTTCCGAATAGAGAGGTATTACGGCTGGTTATTTTTCTTTGTCGCGTGAGCCAATTTGGCACCCAGTTGTACTCAAGGATATAATGCATAATAATAAACCCTCAGAATTATTGCACTGGTTTTCTCGCATTGGGTTTTTCCGGGAACGAGTTCTCCAAAAATAATGGTGTCACTTGTCTCTTTGCTTTCTTTCAACTATTGATCTATATATGCTTGAGACTGTATTGTGTTTACTTCGTTATATATATGTTTTAAATAACTTGTTCATAATTAACAAATAGAAGAAACAAACCAGAAGAATACAGATTAAATTTCTAACGGACAGACTTAGAAAACTCAACATGGTATCAGAGCATGGTTGCAAATCACAAGAGAGATGAAGGAACCAGCTGAAGCAGAGCATTTCCAGCAGAATCAGCTGTCCTGAGTGACAGAAGTTGATCCTTAAAGAAATCGAAATACGAAGGGTTGACGCAGAGGGACTGCATCATCAGTTCGAGCCAGAGAGAGGCCAGTGCAAAGCCCGAGGAGGGCAAAAAAGGGCTCACGTAGAGTCACACAAAGACCAAAAGGGTTGACGCAGTTGGCTGAGGTACCATTTTCTCCATTGCCGAGATTGCGTAGAGCCTAGAGGCTCATTCCTTCAGTCGCTAGGGCATAGGATGCTGTGGGCAGTTTGCGGGAGTGAAGCTGGTAGGGTATTGTGGGCAGAACAGTACCTAACATGGCAAAACCAAGGTAGAGGGAGTTGCTACCAAGGTGGATTTCTAGCCAAGGAATCTAGATGAGTGTTGCAAGTGCACCAGAGATTGGAGAGGTGCGACTCGACATTTGGCAGGCGGATTTCCAGGAGGGAAATCGAGACTCAGAGGGAGTCTAGCAGAGAACTTCCACGCGGGAAGTAGAGAGACTCAACAAAAAGTGAAAGAGAGAAATTCCAAAGGGAAGTAGAGAGACTCGGAGGAGTCGATAGTAAGAGAAGAGAGATGGCCATGAATAGGCTGAGGGATCACGACGGGTAGACATCGCATCAAGGCCTTCACCTTGAGAATAGTGGCGATCCCAGTTGACTCGACTGATAATTAGAAGTACGAGGAGGCAATGGCCAAGGCGAAATGCATCATCCTTAATGGGGTCAAGGATCATGTGGTCCAACATATTGCCGAGGAGATGACAAAGGAAATGTGGGACGCCTTGACGAAATTTTACCAGCATACTTTCATGTAGAGGAAGATGTTACTTGTGAATCAGCTGCGATCATACCAGATGCAGAAGGGGGAGCAGATAGATCACTTCCTCGATCGATTGAAGGGGATCCAGGACCAACTGACTTCCATAGGGGCCACGCCAATGAAGACATGAAGACATGTTGGTGAGGACTGCACTGAACGCAGTCTCCAAGGAGTGGGAGACATTTGTCCAGAGCATACTGGGCAGAGAGGATCTTCTAGACTGGGAAGAATTGTGGGCGGCTCTTCGCCAAGAGGAGATCAGACGGCCGAGCAAGACAAGAAGTAGCAACAAAGGAGTCTGGATCAATAAGGAAGAGGAAGAGGATGCAACTCTGGCATTTGCGGGAAAGCAAGAGAAGAAGAAGAAAAAGGACCTCTCGAAGGTCAAATGCTTCAACTCTGGGGAACTGGGTCATTATGCGAACCAATGTCTAAAGAAGAAGAGTAAGGGAGAGGCGTCTGATTCTAACGCAGCGCTAGCGAAGGCAAAGAAGGAGGTCGAGGAGGATGACGATTGTGCCATGAGTGCTCATGTACCTCTAGAGAAGAGGGGGGAAGACATCAAGCTGTAGTCTAGAAGACTACAGGGGATGAGGGGCAGGATCCTTGAGGTACCCAACCTCTTGGATTATACCTTGCTATGGGAGCCCCGAAGAGAGAGTAGCAAGATTGGCATATGTCGGTAGAAATGGATGCGGATGAAGCGAAAGAGAGTGCTACAGTGCAGGAGTCCCAGGCAACGCAGAGCTAGCAGGTTGCAACAGTGCGAGAGGCACAGAGGAGGTTGCAACAATGCAGGATGGCACAGAGGAGGTTGCAACAATGCAATATGGCACAGAGGAGGTTGCAACAATGCAAGATGGCCCAGAGGAGGTTGCAACAATGCAGGATGGCACAGAGAGGTTTGCAACAGTGCGGGAGGGAGTTGTTGCAGCAGCGCAGAGGCAGTGGAGGGAGCACATGATAGCGATAGAGAGAGCTTCAGCATCGGGAGTGTTTCTAGCTTGACAAGGATGGCAATAGTTGGCAGGATCAGTTACTTACTTCTCAATAACTAAGTTGCAATGCAATAGCGGTAAGCAGTAGCACGATGCAGCATGATGAGAGGGGGTTGCAATGCAGATGCAATGTTGGGAGAAAGGACCAGTAGCAGCATGGCTACAGAGGGAGTTGTCATACGAATGTAGCAATGGCAGTGGCAGAGCCATGGGCAACAGTATAGGATGCAGCAGTGTAAATAATGTTGGGTGGGGAGGCCTAGCATCAGCATAGGTACCAGTGCCATAAAATCAGACTGATGCTCAATGTGGAGTATTACTAGAGCATAGTCCTTGCTAAGAGGGAGTGTTGATTTAAGGTAGCATTGGAGGTGCTCTAGCCATGAAAATTGGCGGAGAGGCTAAAGCACATGAGATCTCTAAGGCCCATAAATGGTTTGGGCAGATTCTAATCGGTTTGGAAGCTATTAAAATAATTAATATTTTTAATGGAGTTCCTAAGTCCAAACTTAGGAAAAATAAAATATTAATGGCTATTAATATACTGAGTTAGAAGGTTCCAAAAGTCATGGATCAAGCCAAATCTAATCTTAGCCGTTGATTAGAGATTTAATCTCGGCCATTGAAGGACCAAGAGGAAAAGTATAAGAGGAGGCTTGAGGGTCAGTTGGAAGATACACCAAAGTGATTAGTCATTCGATTTACTAGAGCGAGGTTTGCTAAGTAAAGTCGAATCAGTGATCAACAGCGAGGGGCAGTGAGTACTGGATAGACAAGCAAAGATAGTGCCGAGAGACCAGCACAGAGGCAATGAGGGAGACGCAAAAGCCAAAGCAGCCCACGCAGAGCCCAACAGAGAGCGCAGAGGCCAAAGGGCCTATGTCATCCACGCAGAGGACAACAGGAGTGACGCAGAGGGTCCTAGAGGCTGCGCAGTGCCTCAGAGTGTTGACGCAAAGGGTTCTGAGGCTGACGCAGAGGCCAGAGAGGCTGACCCCGAGGCCAGAGAGGCTGACGCCGAGGCCAGAGAGGCTGATGCCGAGGCCAGAGAGGCTAACGCAGTGCTTCTTTGTTGCTGGAGAGGGTTTCGTGGGACACGTTTTCTGAATACCTATTTCCGAATAGAGAGGTATTACAACCAGTTACTTTTCTCTTTCGTGTGAGCCAAGGCGGATGGGACAGGGGTGGAGCAGTGTCGATCGACACCTGCCAGCTCCACACCACATGGCCAGCGAAACGACGGATTCAATACAGTTGAAGGGGCCATCACATGGCCTTACACAACGGGAAGCAGGTTTGTACAGGCACGCAGAGGTAAGGACCATCGCCTCCGCATGCTTCGGGGCTAGTCGGCCTTCGGAGGCATTGAATGTAGTAGTTATGGTGGAGGAAAGCCGAGATGCGGTGGATTATGTTAAATTCCGGGACAGATATGGCATTGACAGAAGGCTCCATAAGCATCGCTGGTCAGGAGGAGGAGGGTTATGGGAGAGATTCGAGCCCTGTTGTGTTGCTGAGACGCGCCCTCCGCAAGCTCAAGCTCTTTTCCACTCGCTTCTGAGCACTCACTCTATTCTCCTCTCCGTCATGGTGAGGCAGCGGCTTATCAGTAGAAGGGGAGGCTCGAGAGGGGGAAGCTCTCGTCAGCAAGCCAGGAGGAGAAGCTCCTCGAGCTCTCCCTCCTCCTCAGCTGACAATCCTCACTACCCCAATATGAGGAGTGGGTGGGGGCGTGCGGGTCTTCGCTTTGCTCCTTTCCCCCTGCCAAGAAATCCATCCCCCCACACCACGCTCTTCTACTTCCGGAGCACGCTGAACCAGCCTGTCATTACGGCCACCATTTCCATCTTATTCACCGAGGAGGTGGCTCAGAGCAACCAGGGGCTCTACTCTGGAAGTGCCAAATTTCGGGCGGAGCCCAGTCAACAAGGCGCCCATCAGAACATGCGCACTGCCATGGAAACTAAGCTCGAAGGGCAGCACAGGCAGAAGGGGAAGGAAGCAATGCAGGATAGGAGTGAGGATTCAAAGCCTCAGCAGGCCTCGCCAGGCAAGGAGATGCATACGTAGAACGACGAGGACACGCAGCGGGAGGAAGGTGATGGTGAGCCAAATCCGATGGACAACTGTGAAAACTAGGGCTGCCCGATAGTGGAGTAGCCGGCCACGGAGCTCGTTGTGCCCAATGCCAGGTGGCAGTTCTTTTAGGATCAGGTTCCATTTCTATTTTTGTCCATGTAGGCACATCCAGTTGGATGAACAGCCGGTTTTTGCTGACCTGTTTGCACTGTTTAGAAAACTGAGGACTATGTTTCTTCTTGTATTTTTGACTCTTTCAGACTGGTTTCCCCTCTGTTGGGGCAATCTCAGAACCAGTGCCTTGGCAAGCTGAGAATGGCTGTCCTCTCTTAGCCAGCACCTTCTCTGTAAATAGCTTTTTTCCTTATTAATAGATTAAACATACTTAGCAAAAAAAAATTATTTTAGCATCACGGCTAAAATATTATTTACATAAGATAATTACATATAAGTCATGAAAGGGAACACCCGTTCGTTATAGACCCTCATTTATTTTACCCAATTTTGCTACTCCATATTATCTAATAGACCAAGTGGTTTGTAATAAAATAATTTAGCCAATTAGCTAAAATTATTCTCAAATTACTTTTACAGAAGACTTAATTAGAACACTGATACTTACCTAAGATCTTGACGACAAAATCCACCCTAGCTTTGGGGAGAGGCTAGAGGGAAAAACTCAGCCGATCATTTGTGTCTAAAAACACAGATGAATTAATGAGACGAAAAACCTCTTAGGATAGAAATCGCCACCAAATTAATAGAGTTACCTAGGTTGTTACATACTAAATAGTCTTATTAAGATCATTTACATTATAAACATGCAGAATGGGTTTACAACTTTAACAAACTGAAGACTAACGATGAATCTTGGATGATCTGAACACTAGAACATGATGAAATCCCTTTTGCGAAAAAATGGGTGTACTGCTATAGGGTAGTTGACATGGAGTGGTCAACATATGGCTCTACTTGGGGACACGTTGCTTCACCAAAGGAATATGAAAATCCAAAATCTGCACCCAAGCAACACATAAAATCGTATAAGTAGCGTCCACCCAAAAAAAATCATCATATAGCATTAAGTACATGAAATAGAAGCTCTATAACCAATAACAATTCTACTAACATGAAAAATAAATCTAATCTAAAAACATAAATGAAATGTTGAAATGACAAGGTGTAGGGTTAAAAATACAATACAAAGGATGCCCTATGGCATCAAATGTGTTCAATGAAATCCTTCTTGAGCATTTGCATGCTCTTTGGCAGATCCATAGGTTGCTCCTATGATGTGCCATGTGCAATCCTAATCATTTTAGGATTCTGACTTATCCCAATATTGTGTTGCTCTTGGCCATCCAATGCATCGAATTGTTTCCTTCTTCCTTTCTGCTTTTTGCTCTTCTTCCAGGTGGGTTGTGATGTCAACAATGAGACCACTACATATTTCTTGTCTTGATCTTGAAGATGTTCGGACGAAAGATCTGAAGAATCTGAATTATGCCCAATCTTATTCTGAATATACTCCGTCAATGGTGACACATAAGCTTGGTCTTCCTTTGTAACCATAGTCAATTTTTCCTTAATGGGAAAAGTGACCTCCTTGCGATGAGATGGCAATTGCTTCAGTGAACTAGGAGGCTTACAATCTGTTGATGGCTCTTTATTATCTGACTTGGATTGGAACTTATCTATATATGATCTTTCCATTTTGTCCAACTTATTCTTAATAGCAGTCATTTGATCAAAATGCTTGACTTCTATGGCACTGATTTCCTTTGCATGACTTGATTTCATAGCTTTTATTAATTGTACTCGTTTTTCCTCCATGGCCAACAACTTATTCTGAAGAGATATCTAACTAGTTTCCATGTCCTTTATCATTGTGTTATGATTTACTTGAATAGCACTCATTTCTTTCTCGTTATTTGTTTCCATGGTAATCAAATGATTCTGCATGGTGGGTATTTGATTAAAGTGATTAACTTCCATGATCTTCATTTCCTCAACATGTTTTTCTTTTATGGTCAACAACCTGTTCTGAAGAATGATCTCATTAGCTTCTATGGAACTCATTTCTTTAGCGTGATCAGCGATTAATTTTGCTTGATTAAGTTCCATATTCTTGATGAGTTGAGTCTGGTTAACCTCCATACTCTTAATTCATGTGCTTGATTCAGTTGCATATCCTTGACTATTTGGGTTAATTCCTTGATAAGGTTGCTTTCAAATTCTTTAGTCTCCTTTACTTCAACTTTCGCTTTGACCTTTCTCTTATCTCCATATTTATCTTCAAAGGCATCAATGATTGATTGTAGAGAATCAAAGTTGTTATCAGGAAACTATGTAAATCATTCTAAAGCATCTCCATATAAGTTGAGAACGAAAATTTTCATCTTCACATCTTCATGTTCGGAATATGGGCGACACTTGCTTATAGAAAGGCTGAAATTCTGAAGGTGAGTCTCGGCAATAAAAGCATTGTCACCTTGAAACGGAGGAAATTCATCGATGGTTTCACCAACTTCATAAGGATAATCATGCAAAGCTCCCTGAATGTTAGTAAAATCATACGGAGCAAACAAGTCATCTAAAATGACTTGCTCAAAGGGAAATGGAGGGGCCAAATGGATGCTAGAGAGAGAGATCCTTGTTCAAGAAAATTAAGAGATCCACAAGAAGCGAGCTTCTAGGAGAAATTCTTGTAAGAAATAAAAGAAGTGGAGTCACCACTTGAACATGAATGTAACTCTAAGATCCAAAAGGAAAAAAACCATAAGGTTAGTTAGGGCGAAGCAGGTGGATATCAGGGAGGACTTCTTGTCTGAGAAATAATGGATGAAACAGTGGAGTTGCCACCCAAACAAGTAACCAACCGAAATGCCCAGGTGCTAAAGGTGCACAAAGAGAAGATGAAAGGATTAGTGAGAGGAAAAAGATAAGGCGACGAAAAGACGAAGAGACGAAATCCCACCAGAAAATGTTGTGTCGCTTGATGGGCTAATGGATGGAGGAAAATATTAGATGATTAGAAAAATGTCCTAAGGACCAAGGACTGAAAAAACTCTATCCCCGGTGAGAGATGAACATATGAGAAATGAGGAGATGAAAAATGATTAAGATGAATGTTGCAAAGCTAAAGTCAAATAAATTCATCCCTCCGTCCGTTAACGGCCATCTCTTCTCAAATAAACATCGAATTGGTTCTATTCTCCCTCTTTTGCTGTTGCCCCAGCAAAAACTCGAATCTGGATTTCTTTGGCGCTAGAAATCCTCTAAGGAATAAACTCCCTCTGAATTTCGATTTCCTTCATGGAAATCCTTCTGCCAACCACTATCGAACCACCCCTCTCTGATCTCTCTTTGTTGTTGCTCAGCAATGGATCTAGATTTCTTGGCAAGAAATCTTCTGAGGAATTGATTCCCTCTACTTTTCTTGTGCCCCACTAAGTATTGTTCTACACCAACAGAATCAACAACCCACCAGCAACTCCAGATAAAATCTGTACTGCACCCCTAGCCACAACAACTAGAAAACAGAGACTTAACAATCTCTGCGCTGGCCCAGTAACCACTGCGCTACCATCTGCAGCAACAACATCACCCAATTAGGCTGATGCAGGCTCTGCGTGAGCTTCCCTTGGTGTCTGCATCACCCCTCCTCTGATCTCTTGGCCTAAAACTGCACTCTCTCGGGGCAGCTGTCTTCACGCACAGATTTTTCCTCTGTCCTTTCGTTGATGGCTTCAGTCGTCCTTGATCTGCAATCGCTCTAATACCATGTGAAAATTTCTAAATCTAACAAATCAAAAATCCTATTGCAGTATACTGATTTACATTACCTACTTGTGTTCTTCATTTTAAAAAGTTAATTTCACAATTACTCAGAAAATATTAATGCAAATACATTGCAGCCTATACCAATATACAGATCAAATAATGAAAAAATAAATGAGACAACCACACAAAGGAAACACTTACCTTTGGACTAAACATCCCCGGAAAAAGATAGTGTGGGAAAACCGATGCAGCAGAAAAGGGTTTTATTATTATGCAGTTTTCTGAATACAACTAGGGTGCCAAATCCGACTCACCCAACAAAGAATAAACCCGGCAGAATTACCTCTATCCAGAGACAGATATTTTGGAGGATCTAGCAACTCGATGAACAAACCCCACAGGTGACTGCGCTGTCCCTAGTGTTGTGCAGCGATGGCTACTCCCCACTCTGTGTTGGGACTGCCTCACCTCCTCTAGGAGTTGCGTCACCCTCCTGGTGAGCCTTCCTTGCTCAGAAATCAATCTGCTAAATTGATGCCCAATCTGCCTCACAAAAACCTCCAGTGCTACCTCTGCATGACTGTGTCAGCCTCCAGCCTCTGCGTCACCCTCCTGGAGTTGCGTTGTCTTTCCCTGGTGTTGCGCTGCCTCTCTATTATGTATTCTCGGCATTGGATGAAAGTCCTGCTACCGAACTTCCCCTCTCTGCACTAGAAGCTTACTCCGAAATTCTCAGCAAACCACGCCCCAGAATTTCGATCTAGCTCAAGTGTTGCGCTCCCTGTGTGTTTTCTCCAACTGACCCCAAGCCTTCCTTTATACTTTTCCTATTGAGAAATCAACGGTCGTGATCTAATCTCTAATCAACGACTAAAATATTAAATTAGACTTGATCCTCGTCACTTAGAAGCTTCTCACCCGTATTTACATTAATTCACTTTAATTATTTTAATTTCCTAAGTTTTAACTTAGGCACCATTAAAATAATTAATTACTTGAATAACATGCGCTCAAGGTGGAATTTCTCCAAACGATTTCTGGGTCTTGGAGATCTCATGTGTTCTAGCCCCTCCAAAAAATTTCGGAGGTAGAGCACATCCAATGCTACCCAAATTTCAGCATTCAATAGGGTTAGCGCCCCAGCCTACTGTCATGTCCCTTCTCAAAGACATCAGCAACAGGGTACTTCTACACAATTTTGCACATTTTTGACTAAGGAAAAGGACCCCACACTTCGACTGAGGGACTTTGGGGCCAAATCGACTTTATTTAGTAGGTAGTGGAATGTGGGGGCCACCCACATGGTAGTTCGAATTAGTCATTTGATATGCTTGGAGGGAAAATCGAATGCATTGATGGAAGGGCCCACATGATGCTAAGGAGGCCCAAGGAGCAATAAGGAGAGATCAACTCTCATTTTGTTTTTCATCTTTGACATTTGCAAATAACTACACATCTATTCACTTTGTTTTTTAGCAAGTCTACCGATTGTTTAGCCACGAGTCTCTCAAGCGGGAGATTCAACCTCTACTTCGGAGGACCATCCATGCCCGCCCTATGGAGTTTGTTCCACAAGATTTTTCTAGAGTTCTGGGGCAGTGACATACACCAGCAGCTAGCGCAGAGCAAGGAGTGCGTATTTCTGGGCAAACAAGAAACACGTAGACGGAGATTGAGGCCAGCAGGGATCATATCGCTTATCGGGGAATCAGGGAGCTGAGGTAGCAACACTAGACCAACATTCTCACTGTGTTTTATAACCAGCTGAGCCAACATTCCAGCAATTTGAACTGTTGGGCTAAGGGACAGCGCAGAGGCCACTCAGCAGATTTCGTGGTGCTTAGGAGCAGCTGATTTGGCCCAAGAGCTCATCCAAGAATTCAAGGGTTGGATAGCAGGGGTGCAATCATCATTTTGGAGGAGTTTTCAGGTGGATTTACAAGCAATTTCCAGCAGGCCGAGTTTTGCAGCTAGAGCTGGGGTGAGGCTCCAAGGTGGTCGAAAATCAGAAGTCCAAACTAGCTAAAATCCCTTCTGGGTTTTTCTGGGTTTTTCTGGGTTTTGGACAAGGAGTCTAGAGTTAAAGGCATATAAATTTCTAGGTAGTTTTAGTGCACTTTCCATCCATTCGAACTTCAATAGAGCAGTGGTTTTTTGGGCAGCGCAGTGCAGATTGGTGCAGCAGTTGGGGAGCCTTCACCTCGGCCTTTTTCCTAACTGGGTTTCGTCCTGCTTGTCCATTGAGACAAGCTTAGATGCACCATTCCATCATCTATTGTATTTGGCTTGTAGAAATTAAATAAAATGGCTCAAAAGCTCTCCATTTGCAGTTTTTTATGGGTGCTTGAAGAATATTTCATTTTCACAATTTGTTGCTTAAAATATTTGTTGTTATCACTTGTATTCCTATTTAGGATCATTACAGTGGTATCAGAGCCTAGTTCTTGGCTCAGCTGTGGGGATTGTCTCCTATGAGAGAAGGGGACCTGCAAAACATCACCTACCGGAGACAAAGGTACAGGAGCAGAGAAAGGGAGTTAGATATTACTCCAGATACGAAGGACAGGGGGAAAGTAGTAGCAGAAGAGGGGGAAATGGAAAAACCCAAGATCAAGGAAGAGATGCCTTTCGATAGCCTTCTGAGGGCCCCGAATGAATTGGCCAAGGGTCAGAAAGACGTGCTGGAAGAGATCAAGTCACAGAATAGAGAGAGGACCACGCCAAGAGGGTTTCTGTGTTGGGAAACTTCTAGGGCCTCTCAGCCATTCGATCACCCCTCACCAGCAGTGCAGTGCCCTTCAGTTAGTGTGCTAACTCATGCTACACTACCTTCCTTTGTGCCAGTGGCACAAATCAAGCCTCCTAGGGAGGAATACCCACCTCAAATGGGGGATTACTTCAGAGAGTGGCAGTCTAAGGATGAATACTTTAAAGAAGCCCTCTCCTTCAAAGATTATTGCAAGCTCAAGCAGAGTGAGAAGAGCAAGGGGTATGGAGGACAAGGGACCCAGAACTACGAGTTGCAGAGAACCATAGGGAGGATGTATATCCCTACTTTCGATGGCACTACCAAGTGCACAGCCAGGGCTTGGGTTGAGAAGATGGACACCTACTTCCGACTCAACTGGATGACAGAGCAGAAAGCCATTAAGATGGCCACGCTACAAATGGAGGGGGAAGCTCATGATTGGTGGTTTCATGGCTTGACCACACTAGGGCATGCCAACGTAGTTTCTTATGAGGACTTCACCAAAAGGGTGGTGGAGCAATTTTATCAGAGGGATCCGAAGGCTCATTTTAGAGAGTTGACCCAACTGCGCCAAACAAGCAACTCGGAGCAATACTTCTCAAATTTTCTACAGGTGTCAGTGATGGTCCTGGATCTATTCGAGGCAAGGAGGATGTATACCTTCATTGAGGGCTTACCTGAGCCCCTGCGTGGACTGGTGAAGTCGCACAAGCCCTCCACGCTGCAGGAAGCGGTATGGTGTGCCAGAGATCTGCAGGGGACCATCCCCAAGGCTAGAGCACCATTTCCTGCACGGACCCCTTTCCCACAAAAGCGACATGAGACTAGACCTCCACCAAAGGACCACACAAGGGAGGGGGCAGCTAGATGAGGAGACACTAAAGCACCTCCGGAGGAGAAAGCTGTGCCTCACATGCAAAGAGCCCTGAGCACCAGACCATCGATGCACTACTAGGAGAGCACGCTACATTGAGGTTTTTTTTAGACGAGGTGGAGCAAGATTGCGATGGGGCAAATGGCTAGAGTCCGACAAATAAAGGGCCACCACCACCACCTCCACAGGGTGGGGCATCCCTTGCCCCAGCATGGGGAGTTCTCGCTTCCTTATGCGGGATTCCCAAATTTTTGACACTGAGGATCAAAGGCACTGTACAGGGATAGAGGGTGTCAATGCTAGTGGACAGTGGGGCTACCCACAATTTCATAGATGCCCAGTTGGTCCAAAGGTGGGACCTCACCAGAGTTCGAGGGATTCTTAGTCCTAGTGCCAAGTGACCGCACCATACAGTGCACAAGATATGTTCCCTCCTTAACGGTAGTTATGGGAAAATACTCGATGACCGACCATTTCTTTGTGGTTGATGTGCCAGACACCAACGTGGTGATGGGTGTCTAGTGGTTGTATTCCCTTGGGCGAGTCATGACAGATTGGAGGAAGTCGGAGATGGAGTTCATTGGGCCAAATGGAAAACTGGTAGTCTTGAGAGGCATGTAGTCCTATCCACCTCAGACAGTTTCGGCCCATGGGATGGAGGCAGATTTACGACATGGGGACATTGCATGGGCAGTTGAGTTGAGGATCTCAAAGGCTAGAGGACAAGCTCAGCCACCACCCGCAAACATACAGGGCTTTTTGGACAAATACGCAGTAATGTTTGGGGACATTCCACCAGGGCAGCCACCAGACAGAGGGTTTGAGCACACTTTTGAGTTGGAGCCAGATGTGCGGGTAGTGATCACCACTCCTTACAGGCATCCCAAAGCCTATAAGGACAACATAGAGAATGCCATCCAGGAGCTACTAGCATTGGACCATATCAGGGCAAGTTTCAGCCCTTTCGCTTCTTCAGTGGTACTAGTGAAGAAGAAGGATGGAACCCTTAAGATGTGCATTGACTACCGGGGCCTCAACCGGAAGACACTAAAGAACCAGTACCCCATTCCCCGCATTGATGAGCTGATGGATGAACTTAGAGGAGCCAAGTACTTCTCTAAGATTGATCTGCGTTCAAGGTACCGCCAAATCAGGGTGAGGAAACAGGATATCCCTAAGACAACTTTTCGATGACACAATGGGCACTTTGAGTTTCTAGTCATGCCATTTGGGTTGACCAACACTCTGGCCACGTTCCAATCTTGCATGAACCATGTCTTCTAGGGACAGTTGACGAGGTTCGTGCTAGTTTTCTTCGATAACATTATGATTTACAGCCGGACATGGGAGGAGCACCTCCAACACCTGAAGGAGGTATTGCACATTCTAGAGGAGCAGCAGATTTATGCTAAGCTCTCCAAGTGCAAGTTTGGGTTGACAGAGATGCTCTACCTAGGGCATATCATTGGCACTGATGGGATGAAGGTCCACGAGGAGAAGATTCGAGCCATCCGGGATTGGCCAATACCCCGAGATGTGACTACGCTAAGGGGCTTCTTGGGCATTTGCACCTACTACAGGAAGTTTGTCAAGGGCTTCTCACAGCTGGCAACACCCTTGACCGACTTGACCAAGAAGGGGGCCTTCGCATGGACTGATGGAGCACAGGTTGCCTTCGATCGCCTCAAGGAGGTGATGAGCAGTTGCCATGTTTTGGCACTTCCGAAGTTTTCCCAGCCATTCACAGTGGAGTGTGATGCATCCGGGGTAGGTGTTGGAGCAGTATTGTCACACGAGGGGCATCCCATTGCCTTCGAGACTCGAAAGCTCCTACTGCATGAGCTGTCATATTCCATATATGACAGGAAGATGCTGGCCATTATGCAAGCATTGGCCAAGTTCCGCCAGTACTTGGTAGATAACCAGTTCCGAGTGAAGACTAATCAGAACAGTCTTCGACATTTCATGGGGCAGCAGGGCCTCAATCACAGGCAACAGAGATGCGTCAGCAAGGTGCAAGCCGATAACTTCAATATAGAGTATGTGCAGGGAAAGCACAATGTGGTGGCCAATGCTCTATCTCGAAGACCAGCTGGGTTATCTCTCATGAGTATCTGGCATGATTGGAAGGCTCAGTTGTTGGTGGAGTACTCCAAAGACAGGAGGGCATGCGAGGTATTGGAGGGTACCCATGCGGATGAGCGTTACCGTGTGATGGATGAGGTCATCTATTACGAGGGGCGCATTTACTTAGTGCCCAACTCGCAATTGAGGGAGAGGGTACTCTAGGTAGCACATGATTCACCACTGTTTAGGCACCAAGGGTTCCGGAAGACTTATATGGCTATCCGAGAGAGATCCACGTGGAAGAGCCTCAAGGAGGACATGCTGTAGCACGTATGGGAGTGTGAGGCTTATCAGAGGAACAAGGGGGAGCTGACCCACCTCGAAGGATTGCTACAACCACTTCCCATCCCGGAGGGGAAATGGGAAAGTATTTCGATGGATTTCATTACAGGGCTCCCCATAGTGAAGGGGAAGGATTGCATATACATAGTGGTCAACAGGTTGGCCAAATTTGCCCACTTCTTTGCCATCCCCACCAGGCACATGACTGCACAGGTTGCCGAGTTGTTCTTCCGGGAGATTTTCAAATTGCATCGGCTCCCCAAGAACATAGTGAGCAACAGGGACAACAGATTCATGGGAAGCTTTTGGCAGGAACTCTTCAGGTTGGTTGGGACAGAGCTCACTCCTAGCACCAACTATCACCCTCAGACAGATGGCCAGACGGAGAGAGTTAATCAGTGGTTGGAGGGGTACCTGAGGAACTACGTGACCGATCAACAGAGGACTTGGATTCAGTGGTTGCATCTGGGCGAGTACTGCTACAAGACCATGCACTACATGTCCATCAATATGACTCCTTTTTGTGCCCTTTATGGATATGATGCATTGTGTTTTGCTGATATTGTTTTTGGAGACAGTCGGGCCCCAAAGGCCAAAGACTGGGTCCAAGAGAGCCAAGATACCTTCAAGACTCTCAAGGAAAAGTTGGTGACAACCCAAAATCAGCAGAAACTTTACGCAAACTGGCACAAGATAAAGAGACACTTTGAGGAGGGGGACTTGGTATACCTCCGGCTATAGCCTTACAGGTAGTCAACACTGAAACAGAAGGGGATCAGAAGCTACAACCACGCTTTTGTGGGCCCTACTGGTTGATTAGATGAGTTGGAGAGGTGGCTTATGAGCTGTAGTTGCCTCAAGGGAGTAGGATCCACAATCTTTTTCATGTCTCATGCCTTAAGAGGGTGTTGTGACAACAAGTGACAAAGCAGCTGATCTACCCCCATTAGATGATGAGGGCCACTTGGTGTTGAAACCGGAGGCCATTTTGGAGAGCAGAGAGAGGAAACTGAGGAGCAAGACCATCAAGGAGTTCTTGGTGCACTGGAAGAACTTGTCGGATGAGGATGCTACTTGGGAAGGTGAGCACATATTGGAGCACCCAGCTTTGAGGTTGCTTGAGGGCAAGCAACATTTAGCAGGGGCGGACTGTCATATCCCTTCTCGAAGATATCAGTAACAAGGTGCTACTACACAATTTTCACATGTTTTACTAGGGAAGAGGACCCCACACTTCGAGTTAGGGACTTAGGGGCCAAATCAACTTTATTTAGCATCTAGTGGAATTTGGGGGCCACCCACATGGGAGTTCAAATTAGCCATTTGATATGCTTGGAGGGAAAATCAAATGGGTGGATGGAGGGGTCCATATGAGGCTAAGGTGGCCCAAGGAGCTATAAGGAGAGATCAACTCTCATTTTGTTTTTCATCTTTGACATTTGCAAACAACTACACATATGTTCGCTCTATTGTTTAGCAAGTCTACCGGTTGTTTAGCTATGAGTCTCTCAAGCAGGAGATTCAACTTCTACTTTAGGGGACCATCTGTGCCCGCCCTAGGGAGGCTGTTCCACAAGAGTTTACAGGAGTTCCGGGGCAGTGACATACACCAGCAGCCTGTTGATTTGGGGTAGCATAGGATGTGCTCTAGCCATGAAAATTGGTGGAGAGGCTAAAGCACATGAGATCTCCAAGACCCAAAAATGGTTTGGGTAGATTCTAACCGGTTTGGGAGATATTAAAATAATTAATATTTTTAATGGAGTTCCTAAGTCTAAACTTAGGAAAAATAAAATATTAATGGGTATTAATATAAAATTGAGTTAGAATGTTTCAAAAGTCCTGGGTCAAGCCAAATCTAATCTTAGCCATTGATTAGTGATTTAATCTCGGCCGTTGATGGAACAACGAGAAAAGTATAAGAGGAGGCTTGAGGGTCAGTTGGAGAATATACTAGAGTGATCAGTCATTCTATTCTCTAGAGCGAAGTTTGATAAGAGAGATAGAATCAGTGATCAGCAACAAGGGGCAGTGAATGCATAGCAGAGAGGCAGAGTTGGTACCAGAGAGACAGCGCAGAGGGAGAGGTTGACGGAATTATTCAGTTTACTCTCTGATCTTTATCACCAGCGAGGGGCAATGAATGCATAGCAGAGAGGCAAAGACAATTCAGAGCCAGGAGAGGCCAACGTGTGTGACTCAAAGGATCTAAGGGCGGACACACAGGCTCCAGAAGCTGACGCGGGGCCAAGAGGCAGCGCTGGGAGGTTTTGGTGGGACAAATTGGGTGTTGGTGAGCCAGGGAGCGTGACGCAATCCCTATTAGAGTGACGCAAAGCAGTGAAACTGCAATTTTTGCTGTGGGATCGTTCATCCGGTGATGGATCAGTCGAAATATTTGTCTCCAAGGAGAGGTACTACTGCCGAGGGCATTCTCTGTTGGGTGAGCCATTTTTGGCACCTTGGTTGTATACTGAAAACTGCATAATAATAAAACACTCTAAATAGCTGCACCGATTTTTCCGCCTTGGGTTTTTTGGGGACATTAGTCCAAAAATAACAGTGTCACTTGTGTGCTTGTTTACTTTCAGTTGATGATCTGTAGATGTTGATACTGTACTTGTATTTATTTTCAATATTTACATAGTAAATAACTTGTTAAGTAATTGAACAAGTAGGAAGAAATAAATCAGATAGTACAGGAAGAATTTCTAACGCGTTAAATTTAGAAATTCCAACATGGTACAGAGCGTGGTTGCAGATCATAGGATAACTGAAGGCATCAGCTAGCAGAGCAGTAGCAGCAGATTCAGTTGTTCCGAGTAACAGAGCTGATCCGTGCAAAAGGCAACAGAGGAAGGAGTGATGCAGAGAGACTACATCATCATTATGGGCCAAAGAGACGCAACGTAGAGGCTAGAGGAGGCAAAATCAAACTCACGCAGAGGCCAGAAGGGTTGACACAGTTGACTAGGGGAGCTGATTTGCTATTGTCGGGATTGCGCAGAGCCAAGTGGCTCAATCCTTCAATTGTTGGGGTATAGGAGGCTGCGGGTAATTTGTGGAGTGAAGCTAGTGGGGTACTATGGTCAGAACAGTACCTAACGGGAGAAGACCAAGGAGGAGAGATTTCCAGAAGGGAAATCAAGACTCAGAGGGAGTCAAATCAAGAACTTCCAGACGGGGAGTTGAGAGACTCGGAGGAGTTGGAAGAAGAGCAACGTAATGGTCGTGAATGAACTGAGAGATCAGGATAGGTTGGATGGAGCATCCAACTTCGTGGTCTGGAAGGCCAGGATCTTGTCCATTCTAGACATATATCGTATCAAGGACTTCGCCTTGAAAACAGTAGCGATCCCAGTTGACCCAATTGAAAATGAGAAGTACGAGGAAGCAATGGCCAAGGCGAAGTGCATCATCCTTGATGGGGTCAAGGACCATGTGGTGTCGCATATTGCCGAGGACACAACAAATGAGATGTGGGATGCCCTGAAGAAATTTTACCAGCATACTTCCATGCAGAGGAAGATGTTACTTGAAAATCAATTGCAGTCATACCAGATGCAGAAGCGAGAACAGATAGATGTCTTCCTAAGTCGATTGAAGGAGATCCGTGACCAGCTAACTTCCATAGGGGCCACGCTGGATCAAGAATTGATGGTGAGGACCGCATTGAACACAGTCTCAGAGGATTGGGAGGTATTTGTCCAGAGCATACTGCACAGGTCGAGCCTTCCAGATTGGGAGGAACTATGGGCGGCTCTTCGTCAAGAAGAGATCAGACGAGTGACCAAGGCGGGGAATAGCAACAAAGGGCTCAAAATCAAGAAGGAGGAAGAAGAGGATGTGGCTCTAGCATCTGCGGGAAAGCAGGAGAAGGGAAAGAAGAAGGACCTCTCCAAAATCAAGTGCTTCCATTGTGGGGAACTGGGTCATTTTGCAAACCAGTGTCCTAGGAAGAAGAGTAAGGGAGAGGCTTCTAAGACCAAGGTAGCGCCAGCGATGGCGGAGAAAGAAGTAGAGGAGGATGACAACTGTGCCATGAGTGCTCATGTTCTACTTGAGAAGAAGTGGGGAGACATTGAGCTATAGTCAGATGGACTACAAGCGATGAGGGGCAGGATCCTTGAGGTACCCAACCTCTTGGATTATACCTTGCTACGGGAGCCCCGAAGAGGAGTAGCAGGACTGGCGGATGTCAGTATAGACCCATGCGTATGGAGCGACAGAGAGTGCGACAGTACAGGAGTCTTGGGATAGCGCGAGGCTAGCAGGCTGCAACAGTGCGAGAGGCACGGGAGTGTTACACCAGTGCAAGATGGCACAGAGAGGTGTGCAACGGTGCGAGATGCAAGGAGTTGTTGTAGCAGTGCAAAGGTTAGTAGAGGGAGCACTTGTTAGTGGCAAAGAGAGCTTCAACATTGGGAGTGTCTTTAGTCTGACAAGGATGTCAGAGTTGGGTGGATCAATTACTTACTTCTAAGTAACTGAGTTGCAGTGCAGCGGTTAGCAATGGAAGTGCTATGGGAAGCACGATGCAGCATGATAAGAGGGGATGCAGTGTAGATGCAGTGGTTTGAGGATGGACCAACAGCAACACGGATGTAGAGGGAGTTGTCGTACGGACGCAGCAGTGGCAATGGCAGGGCCATGGGCAGCAGTACAAGATGTAGCAGTGAAGAGGATGTTGGGCGGGGAGGCCTAGCATCAGCACAGGGACCGGTGCTGGATAATCAGGGTGATACTCAGTGTGGAGTATTACTAGAGCACAGTCCTCACTAAGAGGGAGTGTTGATTTGGGGTAGCATTGGATGTGCTCTAGCCATGAAAATTGGTGCAGAGGCTAAAGCACATGAGATCTCCAAGACCCAGAAATGGTTTGGGTAGATTCTAACCGGTTTGGGAGATATTAAAATAATTAATATTTTTAATGGAGTTCCTAAGTCTAAACTTAGGAAAAATAAAATATTAATGGGTATTAATATAAAACTGGGTTAGACTGTTCCAAAAGTCATGGATCAAACCAAATTTAATCTTAGACATTGATTAGAGATTTAATCTCAGCCCTTGATGGACCACCGAGAAAAGTATAAGAGGAGGCTTGAGGGTGAGTTGAAAAATACACCAGAGTGATCAGTCATTCTATTCTCTAGAGCAGGGTTTGGTAAGAGAGATAGAATCAGTGATCAACAGCAAGGGGCAGTGAATACATTGCAGAGAGATAGAGTTGGTGCCAGAGAGACAACGCAAAGCCAGGAGAGGTTGACACAGAGGCAGCTGGGTGCTTAGCAGAGGCAGCCAGGAGCTGCGCAGAGCCAAGAGAGGCTAGCGTGTGTGATGAAGAGGATCTACGGGCTAACGTAGAGGCTCCAAAAGCTAACGGAGAGGCTAGCAGAGCTGACGCAGGGCCAAGAGGCAGCGTTGGGAGGTTTTCGTTAGACAGACTGGGTGCTAGTGAGCCGAGAAGGGTGACGCAGTCCCTATTAGAGTGACACATAGCAATGAAGTTGCAATTGTTGTTGTGGTATCGTTCATTCGGTGATTGATTAACCAGAATATCTGTCTCCAAGGAGAGGTACTACTACCAAGGGCATTCTCTATTGGGTGAGCCATTTCTGGCACCCTAGTTGTATTATGGAAACTACATAATAATAAAACCCTCTGAATAGCTGCACCGGTTTTCCCGCTTTGGGTTTTTTCGGGGACATTAGTCCAAAAATAACAGTGTCACTTGTGTGCTTGTTTACTTTCAGTTGATGATCTGTAGATGTTGATATTGTACTTGTATTTATTTTCAGTATTTACATAGTAAATAACTTGTTAAGTAATTAAACAAGTAGGAAGAAATAAATTAGATAGTACAGGAGGAATTTCTAACAGGTTAAAATTAGAAATTCCAACACAACCAGCGCAGAGCAAGGAGTGCATATTTTTGGGCAACCAGGAAACACGCAGAGGGAGATTGAGGCCAGCAAGGATCATATCGCTTGTAGGGGATTCAGGGAGCTAAGGTAGCAACACTAGACCAACATTTTCACTAGGTTTTACAATCAGCTAGGCCAGCATTCCAGCAATTCGAACTACTGGGCAGAGGGACAGCGTAGATGCCACTCAACAGATTTTCGTGGTGCTTGGGAGCAGTTGATTTGGGTCAAGAGCTCATCAGGGAAGTCGGGGGTTGGATAGCAAGGGTGAACTCAACATTTTGGAGGAGTTTTCAGGGGGATTTACAGACAATTTCCAGCAAGCTGAGTTTTGTAGCTACAACTAGGGTGAGGCTCCAAGGGGGTCGAAAATCAGAAGTCCAAACCAACAAAAATCCCTTGTGGGTTTTGGACAAGGAGTCCAGGTTTAAAAGCATATAAATCTCTGGGTAGTTTTAGTGCACTTTCCAACCATTCGAACTTTAGCAAAGCAATAATTTTCTAGGCAACGCAATGCAAATTGGTGCAGCAGCTGGGCATCCTTCAGCTCAGCGTTTTTCCTACCTGTGTTTGGTCCTGCTTGTCCATTGAGACAAGCCCAGGTGCACCATTCCATCATCTATTGTATTTGGCTTGCATAAATTAAATAAAATGGCTCAGAAGTTCTCCATTTGTAGTTTTTCTATGGGTGCTTGATGAATATTTCGTTTTTGTAATTTGCTGCATAAAATATTTGTTGTTATCACTTGTATTCCTATTTAAGATCATTACACCTACAAAGTTTGTACGACTAGCTTTGAACAACATTTCCAAAGAATGGCAAGTTTTCATCCAGAGTATCCTGCGCAGAGAAAAACTGCCAGATTGGGATCATATGTGGGTTGATCTGCAGCAGCAAGAGATGAGAAGAGATCTGGTGAAGAGCACCATCAATGGTGGTAGCAGCAGCAGTGGGACGAAGCAAGTAAAGGAGGAGGAACATTTGACCCTCGCATCAAAGGGGTAGCAGGAGTAGCGCGGGAGGAAGAATGATGTTTTTGAGATCAAGTGCTTTAGGTGTGGTGAGCTTGGCCACTACAATGCTCAATATCCTCTCAAAACAAAGGAAAAGGAGGGGAAGCAGGATCAGCAGACTGCATCCATAGAGATCAACAGGTTGTCCTCCAGAATGGAGGAAGAGTTTGCCATGATCACCGAGTTACGTTCGGGGGTGAGTGGGGTGATTTGGAGTTGTAGCCCCAGAGAGCTATAGGATGGACAGGATTCTAAAGGAGGTCCACATGAATCAATTGTAAAAATTTCGAAATCGAAATCCCTACGGCAGCAACTGATGATATTTCTCCTACTCGTTAGATTTACATGAACAAGTTATTTGCAATTTTGCAATTTCCTACAGAAAATATCAAAATACATACACTATAGCCTTCAATTAATTAATTTATATGCAGAAACAAGAAATTGAGCAAGAAAGAAAATACAACACAATAACACCATTATTTTTAAGCAAATATCCCTGGAAAACCCCAATGTAGGAAAGTCGGTGCAGCAACTTTGAGGGTTTTATTATTATGCCGTAGTAAATCTGAATACAACATTTGGATGCCTTTCCAACAATCCAGTTACAGAGAATATCATTGACAGAAAGATCTGTGAGATTACCTCACACTATCACTGGAAATCCTGGCTGATCCAGCTCCTAAATGACTGCCCCTAGCTACCTCTAGTTGCCTCTACGCTGCCTTTGCGCTATGTCTGCATCAACCCAACATCAACCCTTCTAGGAACAGCATCACTCCTCCATTTGATCAATATCCTGCCCAGGAACTTTGATTTCTGTCTCCCGGTCTCACACCCTGGCTTTCATGTCAGAAATCGATCTCCCCAGCAAATTTTTGAACTTCCTTTCGGCTTCTACGCTGCCTCTGCATGCGCCTGCGTAGCTCTACGTCAGCCCCTCTAGCTCTGCACTTCCACTACTGGATCTTTCTCTGTCTTCTCTACTGACGTAGAGCTAATCAATGGCTAAGATCATTTCTACTTCATCCTCGTCTTCTTCTAGAAGTTACACCCATAGTTAGATTAATACCCATTAATTATTTTATTTTCCTGAGTATAGACTTAGGGTCCCATTAAAAATAATTAATTATTTTAATAACACCGTCTCCAAGTGGAATTTCCCAAAACGCTTTCAGGGTTCTTTGGAATACATGTGCCCAAGTCTCCATGCAAAATTTGAGACTTAGAGCACATCCAATGCTACCAGAAATCCACACTCCCTCTTAGCAAGAAATGTGCTCTAGTAATGCACCCTGCTAGAGCACCGCCCTGTTCTGTAACATCTCCTTCTGCGATGCTGATGTCTGAGACTCTAACATCTTGTCCACCAACTACTGAGCAAATGTTGCATTTGTACTGATGTTGACCCTGCCGCTGTCAACACTGCAACTCCCTCTGAATTTCTGCATTTGTGTTGTTGTTGGCACTGCCGCTACACTGCAAATTGTTGTTGCTACTGCATCAACAACAAAAAAACATCCATATTTATTGAACAAGTGTTCAACATAGATGCATCTCGATGCTGAAGATTTGATTGTTGCTAGTCTCACGTTGTCCCTCTGAAGCCATTGCATTGTTGCTGCTATTACACTGCGCCTCTCTGCACTACT
The DNA here is from genome assembly GCA_000404065.3 of Pinus taeda. Classification (NCBI taxonomy): domain Eukaryota; kingdom Viridiplantae; phylum Streptophyta; class Pinopsida; order Pinales; family Pinaceae; genus Pinus; species Pinus taeda. Next base: position 124,758 of record APFE030915987.1, read on the forward strand.
GCAACTCTACACTACGCTTCTCAGACTTGGCGTTCTAGCCACTACATCTGTCACTCCAACACTCCTCTGCACCATCTGAAACTAGTCCATCCTGCTACTTTTGATCTGGGCTCCTGTAACAAGGAATTGATTTAAGAGGTGGGCTCCTCAAGGATCTTACCCATCTGTAGCTCTTTCGAACTACAACTCCAAATCAACCCATCTCCCTCCTGGAGGTATCTCAGTTGTCATGTCGAACTCCTCCTCGATCTTCGTGGGTGCAGCCTTTGGATCGTGCTTCTTATCTTTGTCCTTCTTCCTGAGAGGACAACGCATTGTGTAGTGACCCATTTCATCACACCTAAAGCACTTTATCTTCGAGACGTCCTTCTTCCGCCTCCGCTGCTCTTACTGCCAATTCGATGCAAAGGCTACATTCTCATCCTCCTCCTTGGGCTTCGAGCCACTACTGTTGCTTCCATCAAGCTTACACTTGACTAGATCTCTCCTCAACTCTTCTTGCTTGAGAGTTGCCCACATCTCATCCCAATTAGGCAAAGTTGCCCTGCCCAGGATACTCTAGACAAAGACTTGCCACTCATTTGAGATTGAATTGAGGGCCATTGTAACCAACTCGGAATCTTGAGGTGTAGAACCCACAACTGAAAACTCATCTCAAGTCTCCTGAAGCATCGTGATGAATGGATCCACACGCTCCCCCTTATGCATTTGAGCAGATCTCAGTTTCTTCTCTAAGTACATCTTTCGTTGCTCGGAAGATCCTTGATACAACATTTCCAAGACATCCCACATCTCCTTAGTAGTCCCTTTGCTAGCAATGTGACATACCACATGATCCTTTACTCCATCAAGGATCATCCTCTTGGCCTTCGCTATTTCTCTCTTGTACTTCTTCAGCCGATCTGGATCTGCGGGCTCAGCCACCACGCCGTCGACGTAGATTTGAGAAAATGCTCATCCAGAAGGCATGCCATCCTTACCTTCCAGATCATATAGTAAGATGCTCCATCCAACCTGTCACGATCTCTCAATCCACTAGCTACCATCTCTGTCACGAAATGTTGAACTACTCCTCTCCATTTCTTACTGCTACTGCTCAGGCAATCAGAAAACAGACTTCTTGGCGGGAAGTCTACTGAGGAAAAATTCCCTCACTGTGCTTCTCCTTTCTCCTCTGACGATTTTTTGCCCAACAAACTACCTACAGAAAAAATACATCCCACCAACTCTTTCCTCACGCTAAGGCTGCTGCGCTGCTCCCTCTGGTACGACAAGATTTCTATCTGGAAGCCCTTCCTCTCTGTGGACTCACTCAGAGAGAGACTTTCTTAGAAAATTCAGCCCTCCTGGCCTAGACTGCGCAAACCCTCTGGGGATTCAAATTACTTCCTTCTGCAGCTATTCGATCTCCTTCTTTGCTCAGCGTTGAGCTCTCTGGCACTGCTCTTCTTGTTCCACCTGTAGCTTCAATACCATTAGAGAATTCCTCTATCGGAATCCCTACTGCAGCAACTGATGATATTTCTCCTACTTGTTAGATTTACATGAAAAATTTATTTGCAATTTCCTATGGAAAATATCGAAATATATACACTACAACCTTCACTTAATTAATTTATATGTGGAAACAAGAAACTGAGCCAAAAAAAAAAATAGAACACAATAACACCGTTATTTTTGGACAAATGTCCCCAGAAAAGCTCAATGCGGGAAAACCGGTGCGGCAACTCTTAGGGTTTTATTATTATGTAGTAGTAAACCTGAATACAACTTTTGGATGCCTTCCCGCCAATCCAGTTACAGAGAATATCACTGATAGAAAGATCTGTAAGATTACCTCACACTATCACTGGAAATCCTGGTTGATCCAGCTCCTGAATGACTGCCCCTGGCTACCTCTAGTTGCCTCTATGTCAGCCCAGCATCAACCCTTCTAGGAACAACATCATTCCTCCAGCTGATCAATCTACTACCCAGGAACTTCAATTTCTGTCTCTCGGTCTCACACCCCGGCTTTCAGCTCAGAAATCGATCTCCCCAGCAAATTTTCAGATTTCCTTTCGCCTTTTGTGTTGCCTTTACGTGGACCTACGTAGCTCTACATCAACCCCTTTGGTTTTGCGCTACCACTACTGGATCTCCCCCTGTTTCCTCTACTGAGTATTCTCCGACCAGGAAACATTTCTCTTCGGATACTATCCCTACCCATCACTGCAAAAGTTCACTTTGAATTTCTCTCCGGCAACTACTCTACTTCAGAAATTCGATCTCCTAAACTCTCTCAGTGTGTTTTCCAAATGACCCTCAAGCCTCCTTAAATAACCTTCTCGTCGACATTCAACGACCCAAATTAAAAGTTAATTAATGGCTAAGATCATTTCTACTTGATCCTCATCTTCTTCTAGAAGTTACACCCACAGTTAGATTAATACCCATCAATTATTTTATTTTCCTAAGTTTAGACTTAGGGTCCCATTAAAAATAATTAATTATTTTAATAAAACTATCTCCAGATGGAATTTGCCAAAACGTTTTCTGGGTTCTTTGGAATACATGTGCCCAAGTCTCCCTACAAAATTTGAAACATAGAGCACATCCGATGCTACCAGAAATCAACATCAACACCTTGCTACATGAGCCCAACACATGTAGTAGCAAGATGGATCAGTGACAGTTGGTGCAGTCAGGTGCCAGAGTGACAGATGCAGTAGCTAGTATCAGGTTAGAGACTGAGCAGCGTAAATCAGAGTTGGCAGCAATGCAGTTGGCACAGTGCAGAGTCAGAAGCAACGCAGAGGCTTCAGTGACAACGTAGAGTCTAGCAACAGTCAGGACTCGGGTGACAGATGCATCATACTGACCACAGTTGGTTCAACATTTTGGATGCTTTTCCGTTGCAGTTGCTGCAGCAGCAGTTGGAGAGGGTTGCAGTGCAGATGCAGTGTTGGCAGCAGTTCAGCAGGGCCAGCAGCAGCACAGATGCAGTGTTGGCAGCAGTTCAGCAGGGCCAGCAGCAGCACAGATGCAGCAATCAGAGTTGTGCAATAGTTGATGGGCAACAAAGCCAGACATCAACAATGCAGCAAAAGATGGTGCAGAGACAGAATGATGATTCAGTGGGTTGCAGCACTACAACACATTCCTCACTAAGATGGAGTGTTGATTTTTGTAGCATCGAATGTGCTCTAGCCTTGAAATTTTCCAGAGAGACTAAGACACATGCATTCTCCAAGACCCATAAATCGTTTGGGAAAATTCCACCTAGAGATTGTTTAATTAAAATAATTAATCATTTTTAATATATTCCTGAGTCTAAACTTAGGAAATGTGATTAATTAAAAGGTATTAATTAAATCTGGTGTGAATCTTCTAGATAAAGATGAGGATCAACTCCCAGTTAATCTTAGCCCTTGATTATGATTTAATCTTGGTCGTTGGTGCTCCAACGAGAGATTATAAGAAGGAGCTTGATGGCCACTTGGAGTTCCTAGAGATCAAATTCTCAAGAGTAACAGCGCTTAGTTGTCGGAGAGAGATCGAGTGATCTTCTTGCAATGAGGGGTAGGGATAGTAGATTGAATGGGATTTTTCTAGTCTGGGTGAGTGCAAGGCAGAGAAGGCATCAAGAGGTCCAAAGAGGCATCGCAGTGCCACGCAATGGCATCACAGTGCCACGCAATGGCATCGCAATGCTTCAGGGAGAGTCCGCAATTTTGCTAAGGAGTAGTCGAGATCCAGTGCCAAAAGTCGGGGTGTGAGTCCAGAAAGCCAAGGAGTTGAGTTTCCAGTGGGCATAAGCATCAGAATTAGAGAGTGACACAATCCCTTGAGCTGTGGCGCAGTGACTGCTTGAGCCCACGTAGAGATTGCACAGAGATAGCGTAGGGAAGCTCATCCAGAGCCCGGATTAGTGTCAGATCTCCAGTGACAGTGTGAGATATTTTCTCACTACCTCTTTGCCAGTTTATTCTCTGTATCGGATAGCCAATTTGAGCATCCAATGATTTGTACTCAGAAAACTAATGCTTATAATTAAAACCCTCAACTGCTGCACCGTTTTTTCCGGGGATGTTGGTCCAAAAACAACAGTTTAATTGTGTCTGTGTTTATTTCTCTCCTGTCTAGTATTTTGCTTCCACAGTTTTTATCTTGTGAAGGCTGCAGTGGATTTTATTTCAATGTTTACTGTGTAACACTGTAAATAACTTGATTCAAAAATTAACAAGTAAATTTAATCAGTTGCTACAATAAGGATTTGGGTTTCCAAATTTTCACAACCAGGACGGCTGAAACTCAGGAAATTGTGCTCAGAACAAGCAAATTCAGAGCTCAGAAGAGACGTCCAAGAACAGAGATAGGACATGATTCAGGTGTTGACAGTCCAAGAAATTTGTTCCAAAAGACCAGTGAAACTCACTCAAGATCAGTGCAAGGAGAGCAAGAGTAACAACATACTAAAGGAGACCTATGACAGGTTCAGATAGCTAGTCAGCTGAGGGTCGCAGGGTCTTTAGATTTGCAAGTTATCTTCGTGGTATATGGACCTATACCCTCAGGTTACAGGACTTGGAGTGCGAAAGTTTGGGTTGTTGCACGCGAACTAGAAGTGACAGTTGGAGGTTGTTCATAGTGTATGGACAGCAGATGAAAAGAGCCCTAGATGAGAGCAGATCTATGTGCCCCAAGTTCTTTGGTTTGGAGTTGACTAAACAGAGAAAATACGGCTAGTTGCGAAGATCCAAAGGAGGATTGGTTCATGGTTGGAACAACAGTGAGAAGAAGCCCTAGAAGAAGGCAGATCCATGGGTCTGTTTCAAGGAATGGAACAGTAGTATGTGGGAGCCCAAGTACAATGATGAGGAGGCATCCAAATTGCTGTTAGAGGGCAGATCTACAAGCCCTAGCAGAGGGTTTTCTTGTGGGCCCAAGATTAGTCAAGTATTGACTGAAGAATGGGCAGATCTGAAGATGGAGTTGCAGTGCAGAATTAGTGTCCAGATGAGACAATTGAATGGAAGCTAAAGAGCAGATTGGAGGACTGCAACAGTTGTCATATTGGTGCCCTAAGTGTAGTGCATGAGATGGACATCAAGCCTGGTAGCAGTGGCAAAGAAGTTGTGCTAAGGGTCTGATCAGCCAAGAGAGCCAAATTGACAGCCCTAAGTTGAATGTTGAAGAATGATATTTGACAGTCATAGTGGGCCGTTTCCATGACCAAAGTTTGACTTCATTGGAACAATGCAGAAAGGCAATAGAAGGAAGAAGTCCCAAAAAAGTTTAGGAGCAGTAGTGGGCAGTCTAGAGTTGTGAACAAACAGAGTTGTGAACAACTCAACAAAAGTCCCCAAGTGTTGAGACATTGAAGGACTAATGTTCAGTTAGAGGGCAGATTGATAAGGTGTGTTCAGTGACCTAACGAAGCAGGACCATTGATAGAGGCAGAGTTGCTGATTGGGAGTGAAAGGACCAGTAGATGTGTTCACGACATGTGGACTGAAAAAGCTGCGGGGTGCCACATCAGCAAGTAGGTCAAGTATGTCTTGGTCAGGGAGATTGGTGGTCAACATGACAGATACCAAGCTCTAGTTGTATGTACTTGTATCAGTGATGTATGAGGGACAGCGCTAGACAATTGTATTACAGTTTGTTAATATAAAGAAGGGTTGAAAATTTTAAATATTGTGATGTGCACTAGTTGATTCATTGATGTGTAATTTTCTTCTTTGCAAAGTAGGATGGTTGAGGGACATGAGAAAGTTTGTATCAGTGATTCTAAGACCTAACCCAGATTCTCATGTGCCATGGAAATTCAGCATTGAGAGCCAACCAAAAGTGAATAGGAAGTTGTGTTGAGGGGATAGTGATAAAACTTCCATCTGTTACCCCAACTTTGCATCGATGGATTGGTATTTCCTATTTAGTTAGGGGGTAACACCACCTTTGTACACTTTATATTTATTTGTACTTACTTTTGCACCTAAGAGTTACCTTCAACAGTCATTGTCATTTTGACTTCTTGTACTCTCTAGTCCCATTGACCTATTTTAGTCATTTGTGGACATTAATATAATTTTATTCCTGGAACCATCAACTGGCATTTGCAATTTTTACTGTAAAGTTGGCTTCTTTGTAAAAAGAAACTTAGAATAGGAAAAACTGCCACAAAATCTCTAATACAGACCATTCAGTTGTAGTGAGGAGCTGATTGATAACTCCAGAAACCATTGGTCCACGCATAATAGCACGGCCTTGGCCAGAAAATCCATATGAAACCAGCTTTACACCTAAATATTCGGTTGGAATTATAGACCGTGTCTCTGGAACCTGAAAACAAATACAAATAAGCATTTTTGTAAGTGCTGTGTTGAAGCTGTAAATCCCAAATAGCATTTTCACAAAACAAAATCCTAACAGCGCTCTTAAAGATGTAACAATTTCATCTAAAAAGGAAGTCCGGGTATAATGGTTTATGGTTTACCATTTCCAAAAGACGGTTCTCTGGAGAAACCATTGTTGGCAAACTTGGGCCATAAACATCTGCGTCAAATATGCCCACTCTTGCTCCCATCCCTGCCAACGCGTATGCTAGATTTACAGCAACAGTTGACTTACCCACACCTCCCTGCATTAGTTAGAAATAAAATTCCAAAATGAGCCAATCTTACAAAGCTACAAAACCTTATATGATGATACAATCTATTTTCCTATGTGGCTAAATGCACGTGCACTTTAAATCTAACAAAATGTTAGTAAAACAGAGTTTAGAAATGCAATTTTCGGACCCAACCCATGATTGGATTACATATATAGGCAGAAAATATTATAATTAATTATTTACTAGTGGATTACTGAGTTGTAAGCTTGCTTCCTCCATGGTAGAGAGATTGAATAAAATCAATTTCGTTCATATTTCCATTTTTTTTAAATTAGACCTATAAATTTGAATTACTATTTATAAGACTAAAGTTCTATAATTAATATTTCAATAAATGAATGGGCTTAAGAGGTGAAGATGGGATTGTGAAGATGAAGTGCAGAGGTTATTATGGTGAAAGAAAACTTACATACAAATGGCACCTCAACTATGTTCAAATGGGACAAGTTCAACAGAAATTCCAGTTTAGGCATGACTCCTGTTTGTTATAGACGAGTCAAGACAAAAGAAGCAAACTATTGAGATTTGGTACAGGCCTTGATGCGACCGTAAACAAATCAAAGCATGCAGAAAAGTAACAGCAACGCAAATAATTTTCAGCAAAAACAATTTGATTGCATGAAACTCCCTGAAGTGAGTGCATTTCTAAATGACTTGCACACTTAATTTAATACTCATCAAAACATTCACAAGATATTATCTCAACTTTGAGTTTATTTAGCCCTTCTTTGCACTAAGGAGGGTAATACATCCAGCATGCTATACATGTTTCTACACCTCAAGCTATTTTCCCTACTCCATCTACAAATTCTATGGCAGTTACAACATCTACTAGAAATAAAGCTTGGTCCAACATTCATGGTAAGGCCTATAGATGATATCTATGCTATCAGTACATTCCTATTAAAGTGCAAAACAGTTATATCTGAATCACACTAAAACATTGTGTATAACTATAATAATTAAGATAAAAGTTCATCCACACATGTACCATTTATGGACACTAATAATTTGAGCTCCAGGCTTCCTCATGATATAGGTGGCACAAAACAAAACCCAAGTTGTGTTACAACCCAGGCTAATAAAGTTCAAGTATCAAGAGAGGAATAGACTATTTTTGTCTGAGAAGAAACTATTTGAATCCTAGCAGGCATTGGAACAATTGCAAACATAATCTATCATTGCAAATGCCAATGGCTGTCCTAGCCAGGCCCATGTTTGGCTGAGAAGCAGCATAGAACTAAGTTAAAGATAGCTGAGATGAGGTAGAGTGGACTGGGGTTGGGCTAGGCTCTGTACTATCCACCCAGAAGTACCATACAAACACACGATGGGGTATTTTAAAAGGCAATGTTAACCCTGTCTGACTTCAATTTCATTTTCGAAGGTGTTAGACTTGGTATTCAAAAGAAAGGGACTAGCAACAAGGTTGGCTGAAGGGAACTATTACCCCCTCATATGGCAATCACAGTGTTGTGGTAACCAAAGCCCCCTTCTGTTGATTTGGGGTAGCATCGGATGTGCTCTAGCCACGAAAATTGGTGGAGAGGCTAAGGCACATAAGATCTCCAATACCCAGAAAGGGTTTGGGCAGATTCTAAGTAGTTTGAGATATATTAAAATAAGTAATATTTTTAATGGAGTCCCTAAGTCTAAACTTAGAGAAAATAAAATATTAATGTAAATTAATATAAAACTGTGTTAAAATGGTCCAAAACTCATATATCAAACCAGATATAATATTAGCCGTTGATTTGTCAATGAGAAAGGTATAAGAGGAGGCTTGAGGGTCACTTGGAGAATACACCAAGAGATCAAGATTTCGACTTTCTGGGGCTGGGTTTGTTGAGAAAGTTGAGAGAATGATATGAGTTGCAGCTGAGGGGCAGTGAATACAGAAGCAGAGAGGCAGAGATAGCACCAAGAGGATCAGCACAATAGCCAGAGAGAGGGATGTAGAAGCAGCCCAAGGTTCACACAAAGCCAGCCAGGGCTCACGCAGAGTTAGCCAAGAGCTACGCAGTGTCTCAGAGGGCCAGTGTGGGTGACGTAGAGGGCCAAAGGACTAATGCAGTGCCTCCAGAGGCTGACGCAAGCCAAGCCAGAGTGACGCTAGGCTAACACTAGGCCAGAGAGAGGCTGATGCAGTCCCTGGAGGCTGACGTTGGGATTTCGTGGGGCAGATTGGAGCGGTGGAGCTACCAGAGTGTTTATCCGGGGTTTCAGCCGTAATATCTGCTTCAGAGTAGAGAGTTACTACTGCAGAGATTTTTCTCTGTTGGGTCAACTGGATTTGGCACCTAGATTGTATTCTGAAACAGCTTAATAAATCAAACCCTCAGATAGTTGCACCAGTTTTTCCGCATTGGGTTTTTCCGAAGACATTAGTCCAAAACCAATGGTGTCACTTGTGTGCTTGTTTCTATTTCCTTCAGTTAATGATCTGTAATGTGTTGAGTATGTACTTGTATTTATTTCCAGTATTTACATGGTAAATAACTTGTTAATTAACAGAACCAGTAGGTAGGAATAAATCAATAAAGTGCATGAAGGGTTTCTAACATGTCAGACTTAGAAATTCCAACATGGTATCAGAGCATGGTTGTAGATCACACGAGAACTGAGGACATCAGCCGAACAGAGCAACAACAGCAGAAAACAGTTGTCCCGAGTGACAGAAGTTGTTCCTAGCAAAGTAGCAGCAAGGAAGGGGTGACACAATGCCTGCGTCATCAAGATTGAGCTAGGAAGAGGCAGCGTAGAGGCTGAGGGAGGCAAAGGCAGGCTCATGCAGAGCCATGCAGAGGCCAAGAAGGCTGACGTAGTTGGCTGAGGAGGTTGATTTGCAGGTGCCGGGATTGCACCGAGCCTAGGAGCTCTAACCTTCAGTTTGTTGGGGTTTAGGAAGCTATGGATAAGTTGCAGAGTGGAGCTGGTGGGGTATTGTAGTCAGACCAGTACTTAATAGGGCAAGGCCAAGGTAGAGGGAGTTGCTACCGAGGTGGATTTTTAACCAAGGAATCTAGATCAGTGTTGTAGTTGCACAGACGATGGGAGAGGCGCATCTCAACATTGGCAAAAGGGTTTCCAGGAGGGAAATCGAGGCTCAAAGGAGTCATACCGAGAACTTCCAGGAGGGAAGTAGAGGAGCAGCGAAATGGCACTACACGGAGTAAGAGACCAAGACAGACTAGACGAAGCCTCAAACTTCGTAGTCTGGAAGGTTAGAATCTTATCCGTACTAGACAGGAATCATGTCAAGCACTTCGCCTTGAGGATGATAGCTATCCCAATTGACCTGGCTGATAACGATAGGTACGAGGATGCAATGGTGAAGGCTAAGAGTATCATCCTTGATGGGGACAATGATCATATAGTACCACATATTGCCGAGAAGAACACAGCATAGGAGACGTGGGAGGCCCTGACCAAGTTGTATCAGCATACTTGCGTGCAGAGGAAGATGCTGCTAGAAAATCAGCTGCTATCATACAAGATGAAGAAGGGAGAACATATCGACCCATTCCTTGGTCGACTGAAGGAGATCTAGGATCAGCTAACTTCCATAGGGGCAACACTGGATCCAGGATTGATGGTGAGAACAACCCTGAACGCAGTCTCAGAAGACTAGGAGGTGTTTGTCTAGAGTATAGAAGGCAGGGTGACCCTTCCAGATTGGGAGGAAGTGTGGGTTGCTCTTCGCTAAGAAGAGATCAGAAGGTTGAGCAAGGCGGGAAGCAGCGGCGAGGGGATCAGAATCAAGGAGGAGGAGGAGGATGTTGCCCTAGCATCTGAGGGAAAGCAAAAGAAACGGAAGAAGAAGGTCCTCTCCAAGGTCAAATGCTTCCATTGTGGGGAACTGCATCGTTATGCGACCCAGCGTCCAAGGAAGAAGAGTAAGGGAGACGCGTCCGAGACCAAGGTGGCACCAGCAAGGGCAAAGAAGGAAGTGGAGACAGATGATGATTGTGCCATGAGCGCTCATGTGCCACTTCAAAAGAAGTGGGGAGACATCGAGCTGTAGTCAGGCGAACTACACGCAATGAGGGGCAGGATCTTCGAGGTACCCAGCCTCTTGGATTAGACCTTGCTATGAGAGCCCCGAAGAGGAGTAGCAATATTGGCGATGTCAGTAGAGACGAATGTTGATGGAGCGACAGAGGGAGCTACAGTGCAGGATTCCCAAGACAGTGTGACGCTAGTAGGCTGCAACAGTGCAAGAGGCACGAGAGTTTTGCACTAATGCAGGATGGCACAAAGAGATGTGCAACGATGCGAGATGCATGGAGTTGTTGCAGCAGCGCAGAGGTCAGAGAGGGAGCACTTGTCAGTGATAGAGGGAGCTTCAGCATCAGGAGTGTTTCTAGCCTGATGGAGATGTCAGAGTTGGGAGATTAGTTACTTACTTCTCAATAACTAGGTTGCAGTGCAGCAGTTAGCAGTGGTAGTGCTATGGGCAGCACGATGCAGCATGATGAGAGAGGTTGAAGTACAGATGTAGCAGTGACAGTGATAGGGCCATGGGAAACAGCACAGATGCAGAGGGAGTTGCAGTATGGATGTAGTAATGGCAGTGGCAGGGCCATGGGTAGTAGTACAAGATGCAACAGTGCAGAGGATGTTGGGCAGCAGGCCTAGCATCAACACAGGGGCCGATGTCAGATGATCAAAGTGATGCTCAGTGAGGAATATTACTAGAGCACAGTCCTCGCTAAGAGGGAGTGTTTATTTGGGGTAGCATCGGATGTGCTCTAGCCACGAAAATTAGTGGAGAGGCTAAGGCACATGATATCTCCAATACACAGAAAGGGTTTGGGCAAATTCTAAACAGTTTGAGAGATATTAAAATAATTAATAATTTTAATGGAGTCCCTAAGTCTAAACTTAAGGAAAATAAAATATTAGTGTGAATTAACATAAAATTGTGTTAGAATGGTCCAAAAATCATGGATCAAGCCAGATCTAATCTTAGCCGTTGATTAGGGACTTAACCTCAACCGTTGATTTGTCAACGAGAAAAGTATAAGAGGAGTCTTGAGGGTCACTTGGAGAATACACCAAGGGATCAAGATTTCGACTTTCTGGGGCTAGGTTTGCTGAGAAAGTTCAGAGAGTGATCTGAGTTGCAGCTGAGGAGCAATGAATACAGAAGCAGAGAGGCAAAGATAGCACCGGGAGGATCAGCGCACTAGCAGGAGAGAGGGACGCAGAAGCAACCAATGGTTCACGCAGAGGCAGCCAGGAGCTGCGCAGTGCCTCAAAGGGCTAGCGTGGGCGACGCAAAGGGCCAGAGGACTGACGCAGTACCTCCAAAGGCTGATGCAAGCCAAGCCAAAGTGACGCTGGGCTAATGCTGAGCCAAAGAGAGGCTGACGCAGTCCCTAGAGGTTGACGCTAGGGTTTTGTGGGGCAAATTGGAGATGTGGAGCTGTCAGAGTGTTTATCCGGGGTTTTAGCCGTAATATCTGCTTCCGAGTAGAGAGGTACTACTACCGAGATTTTTCTTTGTTGGGTGAGCCAGATTTGGCACCCAGATTGTATTCTGAAACTGATTAATAAATCAAACCCTCAGATAGCTGCACTGGTTTTCCTGCATTGGGTTTTTCTGGGGACATTAGTCCAGAAACAACGGTGTCACTTGTGTGCTTGTTTCTATTTCCTTTAGTTGATGATCTGTAATGTGTTGAACATGTACTTGTATTTATTTCCAGTATTTACATGGTAAATAACTTGTTAATTAACAAAACAAGTAGGTAGGAATAAATAAGTAAAGTGCATGAAGGGTTTCTAATGTGTCAGACTTGGAAATTCCAACACCTTCCCCGCTGTAGACCCCGGAACCTCGCTCCAAATAGGAGCGTTGTAGGAGTGCCCCTTGCAGCATGCTCCCAAAAAACGGAACCATGCTCCAACCTCAATTTTCATACTCCCTAGAAATTTGCAACTGGTACAATCATGTACGTGATCCCATGTGACAAACCACACTCCTATACACACTGCCTAGATGTCCCCTAGGCGCTCCCTGGACACTTCCTAATGGTAATGTTAAATTATTAAAGTAAATCCTTTTACTTAAATTATTTACATTACCATTAATTGCTTCAGGATGTTTGAGAGTGGTTCCAACCTCATCAAACTTCATATGGAAAAATAAGAATTTCATAGTGTTAATTTTAGGTATGTTCTATGCTAGAGAAATTTATTTAGATTTTCACAGTTAGCAATCACATCAACATCAAGATAAACTGCAGATAGAACATAAATATAAATCGCAGAAGACAAGCCAAGACAAGAGGACACAAGATGTGGCGCTAGCCAGGGACAAACCCCAAAATGTGGGGAAACCCTTGATCAATTCTTCTTTTATGTTCTTCAAAGTTCAACGGAGAAAGAGAGAGAGAGATAGTACATTTACAACAGAAGTCAATACTTTGACTTATCTAGATCTAGCATAGATCATTTCGTATAACGATGAGATCAATTGAAGACATTTTGCTTCAACTGATTCTCCAAGGTGACTCCTTCACCTATCATCGTGCTGCATTTGGTTCCCTTGCTGCACCACTGCATACTGCACCATGTTGCACTAATCATGATTATCATCATGCTATCCATGTCTATGATCTTATTCATCATCTCGCTGCCTTTTATGCTGCAACTTCCATCATCATGCAACCCTATGACTAAGTTGCTCTCATCTGCTCTTATCATCATTTTGCTGCCCATGCCCATCATGATCTGAGACTAATCATCCTTATCATTCTCATTATGTTTTGAGACTGTAACCATCATTGCTCATGATCCTTATCATTGTGAGTGCATGACTGCGGCTACAGGAATTTACAACGTCTCCATACCTTGACTGCAGTTATGGCTGCGTATGAATATCTCTATGCATAACATGAACAACGTATATATGTGACATATGAACAGCGTGTAAATATATAACATGAACAGCATGTATATGAACTGCGTGTAAGGGTATATTCATGACTGCGTATCGACCCTTTATTAACTGCGTGTTATGACTTTATGATTGCGGCTGTTCCAGGCATCACGTTGACTATCCATGAACTGTATGTAATGATTCCATATGACAACGGATCCAAATTAGGGCATCATGTTGAATGATCTATGTGTTATGACTTTATGGTTGCGGCTGTTCCAGGCAGCACGTTGATTGATCTGCGTGTTATGACTTTATGACTGCGGTTGTTCAAGGCATCACGTTGAATGATCTACGTGTTATGACAACGGATCCATCGTGGATTTCTTCATTGCCTGCTCAGCCTATAGGGTTTCCATACATGTGCATATATTGTCTATGACAGCGTATAAACTGCATGGATGTCTTCATCCAGTGTATTAGGTTTCCACTCCTGTGCATACATATATTGTTGGGCATCTGTGTGTATCATTACCAGCATGCATATATATATATATATATATATACATAATCATGAACAACGTATAGTGTATAGGGTTTCCCATGTATCAAATTTCCTGAACAGCATATAGAGATGAACAAAATATCTGGTTTCCTTGAACAACATATAGAGATTCATCATTTGCTAGCAGATAGATGTCTTCTTGACCTGTGTTGGATTAGGGCATCATTTTGCAGCTAGGGCTCCTGCTAGGCCAACGTATTCTTTTGTTCTCTCCTCCAAAAACCCAAGACGTGGAGAGGAGATCACCTCAAGAATACACGTGTAAAATGACTTTAAGTCCTCTTTTACTTATACTGAAATGAAGATGATGAATAGACATGTCTATTGGGCTTCTGAGCCTACTCAAATTGCTGGTCGGCTTGATAATAATTCCACAATCAAAATAAATTCATATCTCCATAAATACTTATCGAAATCGAATAATCTTTAGATCAATCCTACACCTCTCGACGAGAGGGATCCAATAAAAATATCAACTGCCACAAATAAGCTGACCCACATGGAGTTTGGCCCTAGTTGCCAATTTTAACACTCCCTCTCAACTAGGGAGAACTCCATCCGCTGATCCATATGTCCAACTGTACTATCTCTGCCATCAGTGCCCTGCACAGCCCTGCTCAACTCTGCCCATCTTTGCTCACCTTTGCTAGCTTTGCTCAGCTTAGCTCAGCTCTGTTGGCTCCGCTCTACTCTGCTGGCTCTGCTGGCTCTGCTTTGCTCTGCTCAACTTAGATCTGCTGAACCATGAAGAAGAAGAATTGATCGAGAATGTCTCATACCATTCTCCACTAACCCGAAGTCAGTCTCAGAGCGTGTACCACTAGTCCCAGACCAGTCTCAACCGACCCAAATTCAGCATCACAGTGGGTACCACTCCTACCACTGGTACCAGACCAGTATCATTAGTCTCAGAGAATGTACCACTGGCCCCCGACCAGTCTCAACCGACTCGAAGTTAGTGTCATAGCATGTACCACTCTCACTAGTCCCAAACCAGTCTTCCACTGACCCTAAGTCAGTCTCAGAGTATGTACCACTGGTTCCAGACTAGTGTCAACAGACCCGAAGTCAGCGTCATAGCATGTACCACTCTCACTGGTCCCAGACCAATCTTCCACTGACCTTAAGTCAGTCTCAGAGTATGTACCACTGGTCCCAAACTAGTCTCAACGGACCCGAAGTCAGCGTCATAGTAGGTACAACTCCTACCACTGGTCCCAGACCAGTATCATTGATCCCAGATCAATGAAGGTCATCCTAGCATGGGGGGGAGTATGGTAGATACAGCGATGTGTCCATCAGTACTACTATGGTCCCTATCCTCATTTCCCTGCTCATTTATCAGATGAGAGGTACTTCCCATGAGTCGCAAACTGCATGGGTAGGATGCCTTGACAAAGAAACTTAATCAATCCTGTCCTCACAGGAGAACTAATCATCCTGCTACACAATCGCCATAGAGAACACATCATCTAGGCCTCATAGGAGAGCTAATCATCCTGCTACATAATCGTCATGGAGAACACATCATCCAGACCTCACAAGAGAACTAATCATCATGCTACACAGGACAGTGAATCATCCTGTTCCACAAGAGAGCAAATCATCTTGTCTCAGTGCGCACCACCAGGGGAGGGTGAGTCACCCTGTGGTCATATGTTGCTCCAGTAAGAATCGCAAGCCCCCAAAGCTCCCAGAGCTCAATGTATGCAACATGAGGACCCTTGTACAAGGGTCTCTCAACGAATCCAAGTCGTTCGGGAAAATCACAAATTTGATCTTTCCCCAGGGCTCTGACAAAGTGTATCGACCTGTACATCATCTTAATGCGATGGATCCTCCTTGCTCATCGACTTACCATATCCCAGATAAGGCAATATCTGATGTCTATCTGTTGGAGAAATCGTCAAATACGAGATTGCTCAATAATCGAATCCCACCTCTGGTTGTCACAGAGAATCATAATGGTATTCATCATGTGTACTCGCTGAAGAGTTTCACAACCAGGCAACTTCATACGAGGTCATGCTCGTAGTTATGTATCCGGTCTCAGTGGTACTTATAACAACCGACTTCTGCTTCCTGCTCATCCATGATATCAAAGAAGAAACCAAAGAGAACCAGCACTGAAAAGTGCTCTAGTGATCCTCCACACTGCCTGCCCAGTCAGCGTTCGAATAATCAAGCAGTTTTCATATTTCTGGCAGTGTATTTCAATCCATGGGAGATTGTGCCCCGAAGATATCTCAGAGGATTCTTGGCACCAATCCAGTGAGGCTCAACCAAATATTAGCTCACCATGCTAACTCCAAAACATATGTCCGGAATCCGATTCCCTCTTACTTCTACAAATGAGAGGGTCTGCACCTGTCAGAAATAGTTCATCCGCATAAGGTGCCCATATGAGAGGTCTCTAATCCACAACCTTTGGATAATGGTTTGGATTAGTTTCACTCCTAGTGAATCTCAACTTCATCAAACAGCTATCAATCCTCTCATACTACGCCCGGGGTGTTTTGCTTCAAGCCATAGAGGGTTTTCTTCCACCTATATACATGAGATTCGCTTTCATGAATCTCAAACTCCATGGGTTGTTCCAAACCTGTGGATGTGTTACATGAGGGGAATGGTCCCCTTGAAAGATTTTCCTTCAGTACATCTCAGACATGTACCTTCATGCTCTTTTTGAATTCAAGCATCCCAGTCACCATCTGACTTATAGACCTCCGTTGCTGAGTCAATGGTCATGTTCCCTGAACTCTAAAACATCTTTGAAAAAACTATTTTCAAACATGCACCTTTCCATCTGTTAGTGTCGGTCTTGAGCCCTCCATCAATGATCAATAGCTCTTTGCATATGCATAGTTAGGTGTCTCATCAGTGTCAATTTTGCATCCCACTAGGCATGCCATAACACTGAATGGAGGAGCTGGTCTTTGTTCCCTTCTTGGCTTTGCTGGATTAGGTCATACTACAATGTAATTGAGTCATACTTGTTGTTATTTTTGTCTTGAGGTCCCAGGTCTTAGGTCTAGGGTTTTGAGTCAAAATCACTTCAAGGTCATGAGTCAAGGTCAGTGAGTGCCCAACAAGCTAGAAGGAGGTATGTACATATGTTTCGTTGTTATTTTCATCAACTACAGATCATTTTATACCTTGGATTTAAAAACTCTGTTTTTAAGTCCAAGGTCATGTCAAATTTGTAAAAATAAAGAAATTTTCAGAAGTTCGCAAAAGTGCCGGCAACAACCCTGGTTCCTTCACCACAGCCCATCAGATGGTTAACCTGCAAAAAGAACGGAGTCAAACTTATCAAAAGAGCTCATTTCAGGACAAAAAGACTCTAAACAGTGTTAAAAAGAAAAGCAAGTTGAAAACATTAGAAAGTGGGTTCTAAAGTTAATTTTTTTTTAAAATGACCCTATAAAAGCTAATTTCCCTCTTTAGTCACTCTTATTGTGCAATTGAGAGTGAAAATTTCGTGCTAGAGGCAAAGAAGGCGATTTCGTGGCAAGTTTCTGCAAATTCAGTGCTTGGGAAGGTGCGCGGTCATTTCACAGGGGTGCGCGGATTCCTGGGTGGTGCGCGGCTCTGTGGTGAGTTTTCTGTTGAAGAAAAATACACAGGCGCGGCTCTAACAGTTGTGCGCGGCTTTTCTGGGGAGCTGCACGGTCATTCTGGCAGCTTGCACAAAAACTCACCCAAACAGTAAAATTTCTTCCAAGTTCTCTCAAATTTGTCAAGGTATGATAATGTCATGGATGGATAGCATGTCATGAATGGATGGTGTTTATTCCATTTATGGTCATTTTTACCATGAGCAATTATGAAGAAATAGGTTAAATGGTTGATGTCTTTGCAAGCTTATGTTAGGTTGTATTGTTTGTTTTTCAAGGTAATTTTTCCTTTATTCCCTTCCATTAGTTTCCCATTATAAATTTACATGTGTTAGAGTGT